>JBBPKI010000998.1:0-15693 GCA_038089155.1 Nevesoporus exiguus
AGTTGGGGAATGCAGGAAACTGATTGACAGTATGCCTAGAATGGTTCAGGCAGTGCTAAAGCAAAAGGAGGCTATACCAAGTACTAAAAATATTGAAATATCCTGTTTGATTCAAAAGTGCAAAAACTCTTTCCATGATATTACTGTTTTGAATCAATCATATCTTCATAGTGTGTGGACCAAATCACATGACCTAGGGGGCAATTTTATAGCCAATAGTATGTACTATTTATAACTTTACCAAAGCTAATTGGAATTCCCACACTGTCTGGTTGTATGCTTCACACACCACCATCCAGGCCAACATGGAAAGGGTTTTTGAGGTCACTGTAGCTTGCTTGCCATGAGACTCCATTGAGTGATTGGAACACAAGCAGCACTTCGTCCGACCCCAGCAAGCGGAATGCCAAACCCCCTGCACCTCCACTCCAGAGCGCACTCCAGAATCACCATGGCTCTCAGACCTTCACCCTCCCACTTTCTTGTCAATGCCTCACCATTCACGTGTGCATGCAAGACGGATTGCCTAGTCCACTTTGTCAGCCATCTCTAGCTCCTCGCTGGGGAAAGGTAAGACACCTCTGATAGGAAAGTCACCTTCGCAACATCCGACTTCCCTCCACCCTCAACTCCATGACCTCTGACCTTTCAGACCTCAAGTCCAGAGTTCATTCTATTTTCTCTGTTGCCAACTCCAGCGAGTCCGGACAATATGGTATTGGGCCCTCTTCAGGTCCTTTTCTTCCTCTCTCCGATCTATTTTCCCTTTGCCTTATTTCCTTCTGTCTTTTCTTCTTTGTTTCCTCTGAATTTCTTCTCTCTGACCTTTTCTACCTACAGACCGAAAGTCCGAAGGTAACTCCATTTATTGTCCTACAACTCTGGTTATCCAGTCAGTCCGGACATCTGGGTAAGGAATCCCCTTCAGTTCCTTCCCTTTTCTTCCTCTATTTCAGCTCCTTCTATTTGTTTCTTTTCCTCTACTTTCTCCTGTGCTTTTGGACCCCCAAGTCCACTAGCAACTCTGTTTTTCTGTCCGCTAACTCCAGCTATGTCTGGACAGTCCAGACATCAAGGTAAAGGTTCCCCTTCAGGCCTTTCCCTTCTCTTTTTCCTTTTCCTATGTTCCATCCTTTTGTTCTGACACTGGGTCACGATGGTACACTCCTCTTCAAGGAGCGCCATTACCGGTTGATGAACACCTTCCATTTCATCCTTACCTGATGATCACAAGTCCGAAGGTAACTCCAATTTGCTCTGGCAACTCTGGAGCTCTTTCTGCTTGAAGCTTCCTTTTCATTCCAGCTGCTTCTGCTCTTTGTTTTCTCCTTCAATTCTTTCCCCTAATCTCTGCACCTGAGGACCACACGTCCAAAGGTCATTTTCTCCCTCACCTCCAGCGCTGCGATGCTTAATAGCTGCCACTCCAGTCGCTCTGGCCTCACACTCTGCTCCCTCCGAACCTGAAGACATCAAGTCTGAAGGTACCTCCGGTTCACTCCAGCAACTCTGGAGTTTCCATTTCTTTTCTTCGTTTTTTTTTTTTTTTTTTTTTTTTTTTTTTTTTTTTTTTTTTTTTTTTTTTTTTTTTTTTTTTTTTTTTTTTTTTTTTTTTTTTTTTTTTTTTTTTTTTTTTTTTTTTTTTTTTTTTTTTTTTTTTTCCCTTAGGCTGGCATCATTTGGGATGTAAAGGCGATCTTGCCAATATAAAATCCCAGATAACTCCTTCCATTTTGGATTTTCCTTATGTAGTCCCTCTTTAGCATATTGTTATCTTTCATACTGCAGTTTCCATAAAGTGTCAAAGACCATTTTATTGCTATGAGGAAGGGGAACAATTGATATGGTGGTGGTTTGTCAGACAAAAAGATGATCAGGCCATAGGATCTGTTTCTTATTATCAAGTGCCATCCCCTCCTTAAAGTCTGGCCTCTGGGACAGAGGATCCACTAGATTGGAACAATCAGGACAATAATGGATAAGGAAGTGGTATTGCTGGAAGAGATACTGCCAGTGAGCCTGGTGACAAGAAAGATTCTGAGGATGGCAGTAAAATTCAAGGTTTTTGTGGTTAGATCAAACCTCAAAAGAAAAGGAAGCATTAAGGAGATAGTGATGCCATTTGTGAAGGGCTTTGACAATGGCAAGTGTCTCAAGATCTGCCACATGATAATTTCGTTCAGCAGAATTGAGGTCATAAGAGTAAAAGGCAATAGGGAAAAAAATTTTGCCTTGTTTCTGAGAGAGTATTCCATCTATGCTGATACCTGATTCATCCACTTTGACTTTGAAGATGCCATCATCAATAGGAAGGTGGAGGAGAGAGGCTGTAGTCATTATCTTTTTCAGGGTCTTGTAAGCTTCATGACAGATTGGAGTCCACTCAAATTCTTTCTTTTCAGATGTGAGGGTGTTGAGAGGTTGTGCGAGTTGAGCGAAACCTTGGATGAACTGATGATAGAAGTTTAGGAAGCTGAGAAAAGCTCTCACTTTTTTCGAGTTGTGGGTTCAGGCCAATCAGTAATCACGTTTACTTTGAGTGGATTCATTTTAATGACCCCTTTGGACACCACCAATCCTAAGTATTCGGTCTCTTGGGCTTCAAATTCACATTTCTCAGATTTAAGGGATAATATATGATTACGGAGTATTTGCAACACTTGACAAACAATTTTGTGATGTTCCTGAAGAGTCTTCATGAAGATCATAATGTCATCCATATAGACAACAACTCTTCCTTTATTGATTAGATTGTGAAAGATATGGTTCATCATTGTTTGAAATGTAGCAGAGGAATTTGTCAACTAAAAAAACATAATGAGTGGCTCAAAGAGTCCTCTGTTTGTCCAGAAAGTGGCCTTCCATTCATCACCATCCTTCATTTGAATGTTGTTGTACCCCCATTGTACATCCAACTTTGTGAAATATTTAGCCCCTTTTAGCTTGTCAACTAGTTCATTAATCAGGGGAAGTGGATATTGATTTTTTACCATAATGTCATTCAACTTTTGGTAATCTTGGACAGAGTGTAAGCAGCCATCCTTCTTTTTGATGAAGAAGAATGCCAAAGCAAATGGTGATTTGGAAGGTCAGATATGTCCAGATTTGAGATTTTCTTCAAGAAATGTATCCAGCTCCTTTTGTTCTGCCAGGGTGAGGTTGTAGGTTTTACATTCAATGGTGTGGTCACTCAGCAATAACTCTATGGTGTGATCCCAGGGTCAGGAAGGTGGTAGTTCATCAAAGCTTTCTTTAGCGAAAACATCCCTTTAAGTATGGTATGGTTCAGGGATGATTTCTTCAAAAGATTTCTTGTCTTTTTTTAGATTAGCGGCTGCCACCACATTAGTAGATACATTTCTTAAATAAGCTGGTATGTCCAACTTAAAAAGATGGTCTCCCTCTTCTTGCTCTTCCATTTCTTTCTCGTTGATCAGTAAGCTGGAAGTAGCATCATGTAAAGTGATACTCCCTGCTTTCCAATCTATGAGAGGATTGTATTGCCAGAGCCAATCATATCCAAAAAATATGGGATGTGATGCTATATCAGTTACTGTCAGGGTAAGCACTTGTTTTTGTCCTGCTATTTTGAGTGGTAGAACAATGAATTTGGTTATCTGTCTACTGGTATTCATTGTTCCATCCATGTTATATACTGGCATGGCTCAGGGAAGAGTATTTGTAGGGATATCATTTTCTTTGATGAATTTGGAGTCGATTACTAATCCAGTACATCCTGAATCAATAAGAACAGTTGCAGAAATTTCCTTGCAGTCAGGAAAAGTTATTTCAGCTTGATATTCTAACACTGATTTGATGGATCATTCACTCCTCTTGATGTACTTGGATTTATGCTGTAACTCCTGTAGCCCGAAATGTGCATCCTCATTTGTCATAAGTTGGAGTTCACACAGTAGCTTGGGTGTCACCTCTACTTGTCTGCTCTCATGAACAAACGTTCACAGGTGGGAGAGCCCTACCATGTCTTCTGCATTGTCAACCACTGCTCTGATCCAGCAGATGGTCCAGGGATTAATGGTATTGAGCCATGATCATTTCTTTGCCTTTTTATTGGCAAACTCAGGAGGTGAGTATACAATGGGTGTCTCTGTCATATCCCATCCCATTCCATCCATCTCCAACCCCTTTGGCTCCAACTCCTATCAACTCCGGCCAACTCCAGCCAACTCCACCCCCTCAGTCCATCTCTGTTCCTCTACACTCAGAGCTCTGCTCCTCTGATTGGACCAATGCTGTACTCTGACTGGTATTCAGTTATACCTGGACCCAGAACTCTTTTATAGTATTACTCATCTTCATTGTACATTTCTAATCCTTGTCTCAGAACACAGCTCCTATGCTGTGCTCCAGCATACTTTAATCCTGAACTCTTAGTATATAATCCCTGTACACTCCATCATGTAGCTTTAGCATGAATATCAAATTAGTCCTCTCTCCTCTCTCTCATTGTGATCCTCATCTCCTTCTCCCGTTGGAATTCTGATCCTCTGAAATATGAGGACATGGACCTGTTCAAGGGTGTGACACATAAGTCATGTGCCAACATCCTCCTGAGTAACCCTGCTCTAACTCCTCCACTCTGGACTTTGGTCTACCTCTGAGACTAACTTGAGTCTGGAGAGTCCAGACTTAACAGTATATTCGTGCTCCCTCTTGAGCAGGTCTCCATTCACTCTTGTTTCTGACCTCACCTCATCATGACCACCTGTCATGACCTCTGCACACTCTTGGATTCACATCAAATCCAATTGTGCACCACCTCCTGTCTTTTGTCTGACCTCCTGGCCACCATCCAGGACATTCTTGTCACCTCTGAACTCCAACCTGACTCTGCTCCCTTGCTGAGTCTTTCCCCTTTTCTCAGCTCCCTTGATAACTTTGTACCTCCAAACTCTGACCCCCAGTGGCCTGGGCTCCACCCCCTCTTCCTCATTCTTTTCCATTGTTGACTTCCCTTTCTCCCATGCCCTCTGGCAAGACCACCTCTGACTTTCAAGTCATCTTGTTGGGTTCCCCCTCTTGTTGGTTGTAGGCTACAGCTACTCATCCATGATACTCCATTGAGTGATTGGGATATGAGCAGCACTTTGTCTGACCCCTGCAAATGGAATGCCAAACCCCCTGCACCTCCAGAACCTCTGCTTCCATCTCTGTCAACTCTGCTCCAGAGTGCACTCTGGAATTGCCATGGCCCCCAGACTTCCTCACCACTCACTCCCTGTTAATGCCACTGCTCTAGGTGTGCAAAGCACATGAGTGATGGCCTAGTCCACCTTGTCTGCCACCCCCAGTCTCTCACTGAAGGAAGGCAGGACACCTCAGATAGGAAAGTCAGCCTCTGGAACATCTGACCATCCTCTATCCTCAACTCCAATACCTCCACACCTTCGGACCACAAGTCTGAAGCCAACTCTGTTCACTCCACTGCCAGCTCTGGCATTCCCAGCCAGCATGGTATTGGACCCTTTTTGGGTCTCTGTTCTTCTTCATATGTCACTCCATTTCCTTTTCAGCACTGTGATGGCTCATTGCTCTGGTCACTCCAGCCTTGCACTCTGCTTCTCTGAACCTAAGGACCAAAAATCCAAAGGTACCTCCACCCAACTCCAATTTTCTCCAAAAACTCTGGAGCCTTCTTTTCTCCTGTTCTCTTCTTTCTCTCCCATTCTAAACTCCAGACTTGGGACTTGCATCACCATTGTCTGTGCTCCATTCTGGAGCACCCATTGATGTATTCACTCTTTTCACTCCATCCAACCTAATGACTCCCCCTGTGGGTCCATTCCAGACCATCTGATCTTCCCTCCAGTCTACTTCCAGACAACTTCCCTGCATTCTTCTTGTGCTCCTTTCCTCTGTTGCTGCCCACTCCAGTGGTTCCTTGGGTCCATTTTGGACCACTCTGTCCTCTTTGTTTTTTTCTGCTTTACTTCTTTCTGACCATTTGTTCGTTTTTTGTTGTTGACAGTTCCTGTCAACTCTGACAAACTCCAGCCTACTCCGGAGCACTCCAGAGCACTCCAATTATGCTTCTGTTTCTGTTGTCTATTTCTTTTGTAGTCTTCCATTTCTGCCCCTCATGGTTTGGTCCACTTTAGACCATTCCATTCTGTTTTTACCCTCTGTTCATGTTTCTCTTTGTTCTCTCTTTGTTTTTGTCCTTGACAGTTCTCTGTCAACTCCAATGAACTCCAGTTGACTCTGGACCATTCTGTTTTTTCCTTCTCCCTTGGGGCAATCCTCCTCTGTGACCTTTGGGTCAACCTCTTTGGATTCATTGACATTTGCTTTGTTTAGGACACCACATGCTTGCCTAATAATCAATCCATTGATCAAGTAGGTATAAGAAGCTGCAACTTTGTCTAACACCCTCACAGATTGAATGCCAAAACTCTGCACTCCAGGACTCCATCTAGAATCAATCCTGGGAGTTGCACCTGGATTCGCCCAAGGTCTCGGGCCTTTGTGCAGTCACTGTCTGCAGACCTCCGACCAGCTCTGATTGGATTTCTCCCTGCATTAAGGACTGACCAACCATTGTCCCATTTAGCTTCTTCCTTTATCTTGTTTTCCCCATTCTCTTGGATCTAGATCTTGGACCTTCATGGTCTCATCCTGTGGACCTCCGACTGGCCTTGTCTGAATATTTCTCCCTGCACCCAGGACCAACCAAGATTGTCCTTTCAGCAGCCTGCCAACTCCGATATTAAGTTCTGTTTTAGAACTACTCTACTTTTGATCTTTTGGGACATTCTCTATTTTGATTTATTCATTTCTGCTTTTTGTTTTCCTTTTATTCTTCCTGTTGTGCATTTCCTTGCACTCCATTACCTCCGAACACCTCTGCTTACCTCTGTTACTTTGCTTTTACTCTGCAACAACTCCGATAATTTTTTCCCTTTGTTTTCTCTTCTTCACCTCCTAGATACTCTGTGGTCATTGTTCTCAGGTCCCACTTGGGCCTTTGAGGGCTTGGCCTTTAAGGGGAGGCACCACCCCACCTCCACCTATTCCTGTCCCCTCTGACCTCCAGATCCTCCTGTACCTCTAAGGTACTCCAATTTCCCTATCCATGTCTTCACTCCAACATCTCCAGTACACTAGTTGTACACCTCCATATTCCATCCAAACTCTGGTACACATATCATACACCTTTGCCACTCTCCAGTACATGCATGGTACCTCCATTCCCAACCCTCTGCCAACTTCAGTAGCTCCGGAGTTACCTCTCCAAAACCCTCCACTTCAACTCTGTTGTCACCTTCGGTACTCTCAAGGTATATTCCAACCCACCCATATTCCCTCATCCTCTGGCTCCTTGTTTGGGCTTCTCCCTCTGCCCCCTCCAGACCCATCTTCAAGAGCCTACAGGATTTCCCCTCTGCCTTCCAGACCATCTGATACCCTTGTGGTACACCCCTATATGTTCTCCAGCACCCTCTGGAGTTTCCTTAATATCCCTCTGTGTTTACCTCCGAAAACTCCGGACATACTCCAGAGTATTCTCTTCATTTTGTCTTCTGACCCCTCTGGTACTTCACTGTACACCTCTGCTTTCTCCCTCTGCTCCCTTTCTATTTCTTTTAGATTCCTTCTTCTTGCCATTTCTTATTGGTTTTTGCACTCTCTGGTACCTTGGTGTACACCTTCTCCGGCCCCTCTGGGCTACTCTGACTCCTTCTGGGACCCTCCAACTTCTATTGCTCCGGTTTAACTCCAGTTTTCTCCAGTTTTCTCCATTTGCCTTTTCTATCTCTTGTTTTCCCTCTAGTTTCTAGGTTTTCCTGGTACCTGGTGTACACCTCTGTTCCTCCAGCCCACCCTGGGCATCCCTGATCCCCTTTGGGACCCTTCATGTTTTTGCTCTGCTCTCTAGCCTGCTCCAGACACCTCTGACCCCCTTCTAGGGCCTTCTGTTTTATGCTTCCATCTCTGTTTTTATCTTCTCTGTCATCCATCTCTTTGTTTCTGTTTTCAGTTCTCCACCTTTGTTTTCACCCTCCAGTGTTTCCACTCTGTCCTCCAAACCACCTCTGCTGCCACCCCTTCACACACTCTGCCATCTCTGGCATCCATTCCCTCTGTTTGCACACCCTCCAAGCTCTCAATATCTGTCATACTGAGGCTGGAAGCCTTCCTTGGAGTAGCTAATTCTATGTGGTGGTAGAATCCTGAGTTCTCCAGCATGGTCTTGACAACATCTTTGTCACATTCAACTCTGTGTGGTACCCCACCTTGGACTTGGACCCAGTAAGCAACTCTGTTATCCCCTCCATCAGTGCACCCTCTCCACAGAAGCTTGATTGCTTCCTCAGACTGGCTCTGTGCTCTATCTGTGCTTACTGAGGCCTTGAGGGCTTGGCCTTAAAGGGGAGGCACTGTCATATCCTGTGCCATTCCATCCATCTCCGACCCCTTTGTCCCCAACTCCTGTCAACTCTGGCCAACTCTGGCCAACTCCACCCACCCCCTCAGTCCATCTCCATTCCTCCACACTCAGAGCTCTGCTCCTCTAACCAGACCAATGTTGTACTCTGACCAGTATTCAGTTATATCCAGATCTGGAACTCTTTTATAGTATTACTCATCTTCATTGTACATTTCTAATCCTTGTCTCAGAACACAGCTCCTATGCTGCACTCTGGCATACTTCACTCCCGAACTCTTAGTATATAATCCCTGTACACTCTGTCGTGTAGCTTTAGCACAAACATCAAATGAGTCCTCTCTCCTCTCTCTCATTGCAATCCCCATCCCCTCCTCCCATCAGAACTCTAATCCTCTGAAATACAAGGACATGGACCTGTTCAAGGGCATGACACATAAGTCATATGCCAACGTCCTCCTGAGTAACCCTGCTCTGACTCCACTCTGGACTTCAGTCCACCTCCAAGACTAACCAGTCTACTACATCCTCAGTACCTCCAGACTTCTGATTGGACTTGAGTCCAGAGAGTCCAGACTTAACAGTCTCCGGCTGTGGTTTCTTCTTTTTTTTTAAATATCTCTGGTGGGTTTTCATAAACATAGATCAGAATATCAGGGGCCAATCCCTATTTTCTTTTGTTGGTTTCAGTTTCCTGTACATCGAGAATCTAGAATTGATTGTGTACATTTAAAACATTGTGAGTAGTAGGACAACAACTAGCTACTACTCCTTGCCAAAACCTGAATCTTTTATAACACAACACATCATCTCTTCAAACCTCTTCTTGTCCTTCCATTCCAACTTTCCCAAGAAATCAGACTTTTTGGGTTTGCAGGCAACATTGCCAACAAGGGGGATGTTTGGTGCAAGGCCATGCTTTGCCATGAAAGTGACATTTTCCTGCTGCATGAGCCGCATCTAGGTCCATGTATTGACCTGCTTCAGGGTAAACCCAAGGAGAATAAGCAGGTGCTTTGGGAGGAGGAGTGGATGAAGTCCCAGCCACTGGTGCAGATAGTGCAGTGGGGGGATGAGGGCAGTATGGTGGTTGTGTGGGTGGGTTGTATCCTTGTTCCTTTTTTTGTGCATAGGTCTTCTTTAAAACTCCATTGGCCTCCTCAAAAGCTTGTTGCCAGAGGCTCAATTTGTGCAAGAGAAGGAGAGAGGAGTGTCCATGCTCCACATATTCTACAATGTTATTGTGAAGCACTTTTCACACTTGGTTAACAAGAATTCTTCCCATGTGGTATTTGTTGTACTCTGCCTCAAGCATGAGATAGTGGAATTGAATAAAAAAGTCTTGAACTGTCTGGTTGCATCCTTGTCAAAGGCAGAAGAGTTCTTTTTTGGCATCTTTGTGGAGGGTTTTAGGCTGGAAGTTTGCCTTTGCCTCCTTGACAAACCCATCCCAAGTGAGCTTGTTAACTTTTTCTTGTTCAACAAATAGATCTGCAAATCGCCCTGCAGCCCCAGTCTTCATGTATGACAATGTGATCATGATTTTTACCCTATCTGGGGGCTCAGCCTTGAACCTGGCAAGGTAAAGTTCTAATGTCATCCACCATGTAATGAACCATTTTTTGTCTCCATTGTAAGCTTCAGGCTTGGCAGTGATGAACTTGCCAAGCTTTCCACTAGTCACCCCTTGAGCAGGCAGAGGTGGTGGTATGGTTGGGGGCAAATGGACACAAGGGACTATGGGTTCAGGGAATGCTATGGACAGTTCATAGGTGGATGATGGTTTTTGTTGTGGGGAAAACATTGTTGGCTGGGAAGGTGGTTCATGTCCTGTTAGAGATCCTCATACTTTGGCTGCATGGAGCCAAAGCACATATTGTCAAAGATGGGCCTCAAATGAATCTTCATCTTCTGGGGCAGTAGGAAGGGGTTGGGACATTGGTGAGGAAGGAGGGAATCCTCAACCTGGAGGAGGATTCATTGGAGAGACAGAACGAGGAGTATTCTCTGGCACTGGAGCAAGAGGTTCCTGAATTTCTGTGTAAACAGAAGCTGCTACTCCTTCAACTGGTGGACTAGTGGATAAGGAATAGGTAGAAGGACCTGGGATAGACATTGTAGATAATCGTCTCCGAAGTGGAGAACAAGTGTAAGGATGATATGGTGGGAAAGTGTCATATTCCGTCCAACTCCGGTCACTCTGGACCAACTCCGGACCAGTTTCCCCAGTCGCACACATATTCTCAACTCTGGACCAACTGTTATGATTTCATCTCTTATCTTATCTTATCAAGTCACATGATCACTTGCATGTGACTGTGCAAATGATCACATGATCAAGTCTAGATCATTACCTTTCACTTTCATCACACTTGCTTTCTTAATCACTGCTTGTTCCAGAACACTCCACAACATGCTTCTTTAATTACTGTTGGTCTAGGTCTATGACATCATACATGACGTAGTAGATTAGTAAGTAGTCACACACCTACCATAAACCATGTAAGTAGTATAAGAACCCAATGTCATCAACAACTGGACTTCAGTCAAGTCCTGGTTGATTACCCTCATCCTCTTGATTCTACTAGCAAGCCTATCAGTGTGGTAACCAAAGCCTTAAGTGGATTAGGTTGCCAACATTAGGACTTGACTGTACTTGCTTTCTCCACCACTCTCATCTCATTACCTTGCCATCATTCATGACAACCCCAGACCCTAGGGGCAAAGGGAATCTCTTGTTACCTACCCAGACTTCACATTTCATGCACACTTGCACTCCTCTTCCTTTTATGTACACCCCAGCTATATGCTGGTGAAGGTCGGTTAGACTTTAGGTCGCTGTCAAGAGGTGAGCTTGAGAGCTCTTAATTGGTTTAAAAACCGCCTCCACACATTTTCAATTTGAAGGAGCTTAGGCTCATGTCCACATGAGGCACATTATCTTCTAGAATTACTAGTACGCAGTGGTCTACTGGTGTAAGAGCAGTCTTGTGCCCACCAGCCCACTTAAGAATACCTTTTCAAAGACTTGAGTCGCCTTTACCTCCTTTACATGAATGTTCCCAAGAGATCCCATCAAGTCCAAGGAAGTTGAGGTTTGCCTCCCCTCTGAAGAAACTGTCTTCGGCAATAACTACAAATACTGCCAAGAATTCTCTTTTGACTCAAATGATGGATACATAGATCAGACCAGAAGATACCACTTTTGGAACAAAGAACTAGCCCAAGAAGGACAACCTATTGGGCAACATCAATCAATTCCATACAGTGACATACAAAGGGAACAAGAACAAGAGTGGATAGAGTATCATCCACAAAGCGAGGATTTATATCAAACCCCTACCCCAGCACCATTAGTAAACATCTTTGAGGATCCAGACTTTCTCCCGTACCTCTTAGACTGCATCAGAGAAGAGGAACCCTTTGATGAGTTCCTTCTACAAGCACATGGAATACCTCAGGACCAAGTGCTCACATTCAGAGCTCATGTCCTACAAGTACAACTTTTTGATCATTGACCTCAACTCAGACAAGGCATTGAGATCTTAGAATAGTTACAAGAGAGGATAAATAACCTCAGAAACTTAGACACACCCTCCCTCTCGCCAATGCCAGAACTGGAATTAGAACCGGTTCAACAAGAAGTACAACATGTTGTGGCACCCATACAGGAACCTGCACCCACATATAGACTCAGAGACTGACAATTCCTTGCACAACCCCTCAGACAACCAGCCCTCATCCACCAGCTGGAACTCCCAATCACCTCCTGTATCCGCTCCAGAATCAGAAGACACCATGTCCACAGAAATGATCAGAATGCTGTCGGATCAACTTCTAGCCCTACAAGAAGAGCTTGCAGAGCTTAAAAAAGAGAAGGGCAAAGGAAGAGCTACCACCATGGAAGTAAAAGTAACAAAGAAGGTGGAGATGGTTCCAGATCCAGGAAAATATGATGGGAGTAAGAACGAGTATGAAAACTGATCTATGAATATAGTACTCTATATAAAAGGAAATCCAGAATCTTTTATAACAGATGAACAAAAGGTTATTGCAGCCTTAATGAGAATAGGCTCCAAAACAGGAGAAAAAGACAAAAATAGAACTGGCCATTGGGCACGCCAGCAACTAAAACACTTCATGAAAACCGACAATTGGCCCGATGAAGAAACACTGGGAAAACTTTTGACCCAACGCTTCAAATCCGTTAATGAAGAGGATGAAGCAAGAACAAAGTTAGAGTGGTGCTGACAAATGCCACATGAAACTGCACAAGCCTTTACCACTAGGTGGTTAGGGTATTATTACGATACCAGGGGAGACCCCTTGAAACCCAATCCATCAGGAGTAAGGATGTTCAAAAAGGTGCTGGATAAGAAACTTGCCTGGCAAATCTACCAAGCAGGGGAAAGAAAGTCCTGTATTCTGGACTATATTGAAAAGGCAAAGGAATTAGGGTCATGACTTGATTCCTTCAAGTTGCGAAAGACAGAAAAGGTGCAACAAGGGTCTTCACAAAGCAACAAATACCAAGAAGGCCAAGCCTGCACCTATGGAGGAAGGGGCCAGCCAATGGACATAGGAGCTCTGCGACAACACAACTCCAAATGCTACAACTGTGACAAGGATGGACACGTCGCCCGAGATTATCCTACTCCAAAAAAAGAATGCCCAGAATGTAAATTCTTGGGTGGAGGTCACAAGGTCAACTGCCGAAGGAGGGCACAAGGCCCCAAAAGACGCTCTCAGGTGCACAGCATGGAAGAAAAGAAGGAAGAAGAAAAGAAAGAAGAACCAAAAGAGGCAAAGACTATATAAAAGGAATGGACTTTGACCAAATGAAGGCTTACTTTTTTGATCTACATGATACAGAAATGAAAAAACAGGGAAAAGGCTACAGCAACTGAGAAATCTGGGATCTCAGAAGCTGTTATTAAACACAAAAAATAGTTTCTCCTCGCTTTCTTCTTATGTACAGTACAGACAAGATTACAATGAAGATACAGATTCTTCCACATGCTATTCCTCAGATTCTGAATCTACTAGTCCTATTTACAGGGTACACCTACCCACTACCAAGACCAGGTCTCCTAAGGAGCTTGCTGCATGGGAATGCAGGCTTAATTCAGTCAAAGAAAAAGAAAAAAATATTTATGAGGATAGTTTCCCAGAACGAATCCTCTTGTGAAACACCAAGGTGCAATATGAAATTCTAATGGATATTTCAATTGCACATCCCACTACCAAACACAAAAAGCATACGTGCAAGGCCCTTTTGGATAGTGGCACCAATGGCATTTTCATAGATAAAGCCTGGGCCAAACAAGTAAAGTTGCCACTACAAAAGATAGAAAAAGAAATACCTGTTTTCAATGTAGATGGCACAAAGAATTCTGCCAGAGCAGTAACACATCAGGCAGAAATAATCCTCAATTATCAAGGACACTGTGAATGCCTAATCGCAGAAGTCACTAACCTAGGCAAAAACCCCATGATTCTTGGCTATATGTGGTTGGCCAAACATAACCCAACTATAGACTGGACAAAAGGAGAAGTTAAGATGGCAAGGTGTCCAAGGTCCTGCTATATGTTGTCGGACCGAGGAACAAATTTGGCAAAAGAAAAAGAAGAACTTAAGCACACTTCGACCATGCATCAGTTCATCAAAAATCTCAAGAAGCCAAAGAACAAGGAACCCACTTTAGAAGAAATGGTTCCGCAAGAATACCATCACTATCTCGAAGTCTTCAGTAAGAAAAAGTCAGAATGACTCCCACTATGAAAGCCTTGGGATCACAAGATAAAGTTGAAGTCTGGTTTCCAACCCAAAAAGGCAAAAATATTCCCCATGAGCAAGAATGAGATGGAAGAGCTTAAATCCTTTATGGAAGAACAAACTAAGAAAGGGTACATCTGCCCATCACACTCTCCACAAATGTCACCAGTCTTCTTCATACTAAAGAAAGATGGAAAGAAGAGACTAGTCCAAGATTACCGTTACCTCAATGAGTGGACGGTTAAAAACAATTATCCCTTACCACTAATAAGTCAATTGATGGATAAGCTCCAAGGGGCGAAGCTCTTTACTAAGTTAGACCTTCAATGGGGCTATAACAACATAAGAATCAAGGAAGGAGACAAATGGAAGGCTGCATTTGTTTCCCACACCGGAGCATACAAACCCTTAGTAATGTTCTTTGGACAATGTAATGCACTGGCAATGTTTTAGCAGATGATGAATGAAATCTTTGCTGACATGGACAGAGTCATCATTGTTTACATAGACAACATAATGATCTTCACAAAAATGGACGATAAACTCAAACATGACAAAATTGTCCAAGAAGTTCTCAAAAGACTTAAGAAACATGACTTATTCCTAAAGCCTGAGAAATGCTTTTTTAAGCAAAAAGAAGTTGAATTCCTTGGCATGGTAGTCAACACTGAAGGAATTAAAATGGAAAAAGGAAAGGTTGAGGCCATTCTAGACTGGCCAATACCTAAGAACTTCAAAGGGGTTTGCAGCTTCCTCAGCCTAGCGAGCTACTACCGTCGCTTCATTCAGGACTTTTCTAAAGTATTCCGTCCCCTGAATGACCTCACAAAGAAAGACCAACCATGGCAGTGGGGATCCACTGAACAACAGGCATTTGACACTCTCAAGATGGCCTTCACAATGGCCCCTATCCTCGCTTACCCTGACAATAATAGTGAATTTCTGTCATATCCCGTGCCATTCCATCCATCTCTGACCCCTTTGGCCCCAACTCCTGTCAACTCCGGCCAGCTCTGGCCAACTCTGACTCCTTCAGTCCATCTCTGTTCCTCCATGCTCAGAGCTCCATTCCTCCGTTCAGACCAACCTGTGCTCAGACCAGTATTTGGTTATACCTGGACCCAGAACTCCTTTACAGTATTACTCATCATTATGGTACATTTGTAATCCTTGTCTCAGAACACAGCTCCTATGCTGTGCTCCGGCCCTACTTACCTTCTGTGTCATATCCATGACATCCCATCCATCTCCAGCCTTATCTCTGGCCTCCTCTGCCACCCTCAGTCCACCTCCACTTTCTCCACACTCAGAGTTCTGCTCCTCTGCTCCAGACCATGGCTGTGCTCACACAGGGACTTGGCTAACCTCGGACCTGGATACCTTTCATACACATTCTGTTTGTACACCTCTTTGCTTCCCTCATCCCTTCTTGGTCCCTTATGGACCCTTGATGTTATCTCACTTATTCCCTGACATCCTTGATGTCCCTGTTCTCCTTCTAGTATAAAAC
>JBBPKI010000999.1:0-15678 GCA_038089155.1 Nevesoporus exiguus
AGCTGGCGGGGGTGGGGTGGGGGGCGGTCGTGGGGGTTGCCGCGGGGGCGGGTGGCGTGGCGGGGTGGGGGGGGGGTGCGGGGGCGGCCTCTGGAGCAAGTTCAGGGGCAAGTTCGGAGGTGGGCTCTGGGACAGCTTCGGGGGCAGGTCCGACGACAGGTTCTAGGACAGGTTCAGGAACAGCGTAGTGGGTAGGGACGGGGGCAACGACAGGTTCGGGGAGGGGTTGAGCAACTTGTTCAGAGACAGGTTCGAGTAAAGGTTCGAGTACAGGGATCGGAGCGGCAGATGGCTCTGCTTCTGGCTCTTCGACGTCCATTGCGACGTCCACTTCTGCCTTCTCTTCTACAGTCAGACCCGACGGCCCAGCAACTTGCTCAGGAGGAATCATCGAATGAATAGTCAGATTCTCAGACGTAGTCGTGCTGATCGTCGATAGCTTCGACTCTGCGCGGTCTCCTAAAACGAAGTCAAGCGTGTGACAAGTAAGAGAACCCTTTGACTCGCACCCATTCGCATTCGTTTCTTTGGCGGAGGCAGCAGTTGCCTGTCGACAGCTTGCCTTCCTCCTCGTTTGTGTCCTGTAGGCAGGATCCAACCAGCATCGAACATCTTGAACGAGCCTTGACTGTCCACATCTTCAACCAGCTCTGGTTGACCCGTTGTTCGTATCTTGGTAGGTTTCTTAAACATTTCTCCAGCACCTGCTTCTTGTGCTTCCTGGACCTGCTCGATGGCAACTCCGCTGGCAGCTTCAGCCTCAAAAGCGGCTACGGCAGCAAGTGCACGCCGAGTGCGGGGAGCGCGGAATCCGGGCGCAACACCGAGCGCACCGGGTTCGGCAGCTTTCACAGGCTTTGCAGCTTTTGCGCCCTTCTTTTTGCTTGCTTTAGGCTTCGGCAGCGGTGGCGGTGGAGGGGGTTTGGTCCGTCCTAGCTCGTAAATGAATAGGGAAGTGAGAGGATCAGTCTCAAGGACGAGACTAATTGCATCTTGAATTTGCTCTTGAGAAACGAGAAGTCGCAACGCTTCCAGAGGTAATTCAAAATCACCGACAGAGGCGTCGGGGTTGTCCGCAGGCGGATGTTGGTATCGCAATGAGACCAACTCTTCAAGAATAGGTTGGATGGTAGTCTGCATTCGTTGAGCAGTCTTGTAAAATGCCGTCCCGGGTTTGTTATATAATATCGCATTGGATAATACGAGCTCGACGTCGCTCTAAGATGTTGGAGTTATAGACTGACCGACAAAGTTAAGTTCTCCAGACAGCTCACTTTGAAAGCCTCGAAATCCCAGTATTCATGTCGATCTAATTTCGCATCAATGGTATCCCAGGTCATAGGGTTCTTGACAACCTCGTAGTAGTCGGGTACTTCCGTTTTTGACACTGGATGCTTGAACAGACCGTTTCGATCAAGGCTAACAATTTGTCAATGACCTGGCCATTTCGTTGCTGTCCGCTACTCACGCAAGAACCTTCTCGAAAGCGAGACGCATAGGCGCCAGATGAGGGAAGAGAGCGACGTCCAATACCTTTTGTATGGCCTCGACTTGCACGAGTTTCCGGCTCTCTCGCTTGCGAGAATACAAGGCAAGTTCATGCAGCACCTCGAGATCTCTTCTAACGTGCTTCAGATGCTGGACATAGCTCAGTCGTATAGTGACAATCCTAAAATCAAGACAACACATGCCTCGAGCTGCAATGCCTTCTCCTCTTCGCTCAATATTTTGCCAGCATTTGAAGCTGTCCATGGCTCAAGGTGCAGCCTTTTCAACAAGGGTGCACCGCGTCTTGCCTCGCGCTTCAGGCTCCAGTACTTGCAAACCATCTGAACAAATTCTGGTTTCTTGCGGACGTTGATCTTACTGATGTAGTTGATGATGCGATCAACGATGATTTGAGGAACGAGCGGAGGTCCAGTTTTATACGTCTTGGCGTACGCTCTGGCAGTTTTAGATAGCTTAGAGCTTGGACTGGAGGTGACACTGTCATGTGCGAGAGCTTTGAGACGTGCCTCCGCCTGTTCTTTCTGCAGGGGCTCATGAATGACTAGACCAAGGGGAATCACGCAGCCATCCCATACCGGAAGATGTTTCTCGCAATAACACATGAGCGTCATGGGCTCCGAGCCTTGCGTGCTTTTCATGGGCATGAGAAGCTTCTCTTTCCTCGCACAGGTCGTGTGGAAAGCGAGGAAACACGACGTCTTCGTGCATTGGATGCAAGCACCTTCGCGAATGCCGCATATTGAGCATTTCTACGAAGACTCGTTAATTTATGGCTTCGCCATCGCATGCAGTTGAGGTTAGCATGCTCACTAGCTTCCACCGCTGTTTTGGAATCTTGTCAGAGCCTGTGATGGGCTCCATGAACACCTCGTTGGCCACTCTAGTCTCAGGAATCCATATTGCACATAACAAGTGGGCCCAGTCACCAAGGGTTGTCTGCTTGAATGCGCCACCTTCGTTGGGACAAAATATACATGACTGAGGGGTTGCACACGACGTTTAATGTCGAATCCCCAGAACGGGGAATGCACTCACTACCGGATTCTCGGGAGACACTGTACATTTTCGACAGAGCCACTGTCCCTCAGGTATGTAAGGTACGCCGTAACAATCTTAAACTTTGAGAACACTCTGTAGAGCGTGGAGCTCACATACATACCTTGGTGTACAGCAAGGTTACACCCGTCACAAAACACGATCGCATTGCTATTCTCCCCTTCTGAGTCATCACATATAGCACAAGTCGAGTCTTCCGAGGGCATGGCATAGTCAGACTTGGGGATGTTCTTGGTCTGAAATGGGTGAGGGGTGATTCCACCAGAGTACGAGACACAGCACGTACCAGGTCGAAATACTCCTTCTCCAAACGATCCATAATGATTTCGAAGGTTTCGTATGTGACTAGGTTGATCTGGTCTCTCTTTCGCTCGATGTTGATTGCATCTAGCCACTCCTGGTCTGCACGTCGGCTTCATGTGAGTAAACCGGCCTTCATGTAGCGAACACCGTTGACAGAACCTTGCTCGTCCATGTCATACTCGACCTGTATCGCTAGATCCTTCTCCAAAGGCTCTGCGAGACGTCAGAAAGTAGCAACCCTCTACGCGGTCCTACACCCACCTATATACCGAATGTAATGATCTGGTCTCTGAAACTCTGAAAAATCATTGTCTTTTCAGAAGGGTGAGCGCGACGAGACCCGACGAAACAGCATCAAAAACGCACATCCATATGAGCGTGCTTGTTGGTCGTGCACGCCAGCGAGGTGCGCCGCATCGCCGTCTTGAACCAATACGAAAGAAACTTTCGGAAGTGGTGCCTGATATCCAGGCGACCTGATCCCGCGGGCCATGTCGGATGGCCAGAGGAGAGCACGAACCAAGACACAGGGGAGAACGCGACACGGCCAAGCACGTTGAAAGCCCTGGTGGCTCAAGGGTACCAAATTTGGAAATTGCGCTGTTTGTAATTGTTTTCTATTTAGCAAAAATGGAAAACCCCTCCGCCCCGTCTTACGACCATCGAATGCGAGGCAGCGCCAGCTCTCAGGCGGATTCGTCACCAGCCTTCTACCCTGCGGCCCGCCTGGTAATGCGCGCGCTGGTCAGAAATTATCACCTACTTGCTTGTGGTTGATTGCATGATATCACTGCTACAAACTCAAGCCCGAGGAGGCCAGTACGGGAGCCGTAGTGGATGTAGTATCAACAAGAAAGAAGATTGGCGCTCAAGGTTATGGAATTATGAAACGCGATACATCATGTCCTATGTAATCCCGTGCCTCGCGGTAGATATGAGGGACGCCATGGGAGAGCGGGCCGTTCGCGATTACTAGATCTCGGAGTTTCAGTCATTTGCTGAATACTCATCTGGCGTATAAAAGGTTCAGGGACACGCGTGCATGAGGATGGGAATGGTGACGAAAAAGAGCACGAGGGGCGGGACTTACGAGCACATATTTCGCCTTGGGACTGAAATTATCAAAAAAGTCCCAATGTACAATCACCCAGCATGCAGTGCTTCGACTCGGATCAACGCCATCATTAATGTTACTATGGTCCGGTCTCTCAGATCTCAACTCTGTACCTTGATGCATCCTCATGCACTTGTACGCAATACATCCACCCTTCTGTAGAGCTTCCACTGTAAACCAGTTATTCCACTTCCACCGTCCATGCATTCCTTATGGCACATACAATCATCACCATCGCTACTACATATGATACCGAATTATCCAGTAGCGAATACACCTAAGTCATCGTTCACACGTATGACTCGGAGAATGAAACGCATAACCCGTGCGTATCACCTAATTCCCCACACCCCCGCAGGTATCAGAACGACCTGCGTCCTGACTCCTGATCGGTGAGGAGTGTCATGAAAGCTGTCCTTTTTCCCGGCAAGGAAAAAAAGCCACGTCCAAACCATTCCCTGCTCACGATGCTGCGGCAGCGCCACTGGTAGGGATCGTCGGGCTCGTGACCACTCTAGACTTGAGTCCTTCATGATCGCACAACACCTCGGCGAACGATTGAAAGTCTGCCTTCTGGGAGCGGCCAGGCTGTGTGGGCGAGACAAATGTGGATATTAAGAAACTCTACGCAGAAACGAGTGCTATATTAGCTGACCTTCAAAGCATAGATAACCACATCTTCTTTGGAATCTTTTCCGTTTGTCGTCACTTCTTCCATCAAAATGACGCGAAGAATATTCTCTGCTGTATCCAAGTGACACCGTACCGTTGGGTGTAGTCCAACGTTCATTGATACTTGTCCCAACGGATCGCGACGGAAAACTGCGCACGACACACAATTTGTCATGTGATGTGCAGCGGAGGGCGACGTCACAGGAAAGGTGATGTGGCATTTAACGATCGGTGGCGGAGGGTTCATGGTGGAGGTGACTTACGTAGACGCGTTCGAGAATTGGTTTCAGCCTTGGTCTCCAGCGAGTTCTCGTTGCCTATTTTCTGCGGTGTAGACTTTTGAGCGAGGATTTTGATATGGCCATATATCCCGTCGGTGAACTCTTTGCGCCCGCGCTTAACGAAGAGTTTTACACCCTTGAGTTCAGCCTCGACAGTCTCGTCTTCTTCACCTGTCAAACCTATCCAATACTTGAGTACACAGCCCCAAGCAGTCACCCGACCAGGTAGAAACAACTCACAAGCAGAAGGATTTGCAGGGGTTCCGCCGGGTGCCCTGAAAGTACTCTTGCTGTGAGGAAGTGGGGAAGGTTTAGTACTAATCACAGATAGAACCGCATCATTCGGCGATGGCGTAAGGGCATTCGGAGAGCCTGCCCGACCGAACACGTCAGAGACACCCTCATTTCCACGCCTCCATGCAGGAGCAGTCTTAACAGTTTGACCAGAGGGTGCAAAAGGCGAGGCCCCCGAGGCATTAGAGTACGAAGCGAACGGTGAACTGGAGCCGGAGAAGGCGGAAAAGGCATGAATAGGTTCGACCTTGGCTGGAACGGTAGGCTTTGGCGGCGGCGTCGGACGTGCTGTTGAAAACTCTGGCTCATTGGGCAATAGGCTAGCTTCAGGTTGAGGGGTGGCGCAACGCCCTGCTTCTACTCCTTTTCCCTCAGGCAGTGGCGAAGAATCGGGATGCACTGGCGGAGTAGACTAGAGAGCTGGCCATCAGACACGAGGTTTGCTTAATGGACGGTAATCCTACCTCTCGAACGGGCGTAAGATCTTGCTTGACAGTGTGAGAAACCTCTGGGGGAGGCGTGGCCTTATCTTGTACAAGCACCTCTGGGTGTGGAAGCCCAGCAACCTGATCATAAGGTGGTGGAGCCACGATGACTTCCCATTCCTGGTTGAACTTTATCTCGATAAGTAAATGAACCAAAGTACCGAGCGAAGGCGTGCGAGGTAATGAAAAGAGTACGTACGTCCTCGTCTGATTCATCTTGGTCGGCGGGCGGAGTCCTGTTCCTTTTCATCGGCCGTGATTGCTCTTCCGCATCAGCATCGTGCTCATCAGAGTCAAGCTTACGTTTGAGAGATCGTTCTTCAGACGAGCCAGCCTCAGCATCGCTATCGGCCGCTATACGTTACTGGTTTTGAGGGAGGCTGACTGTCGGTGACTCACGCTTTGGAGGACTCGTTCGAGGGAGCGAGGGAAAGGACAGCTCGTCGCGCGCAAGCGTAACCGAGAGTTGCTGCGACGGTAGCAATACCGCAGAAGGCAAAGTGAAACTCCGAAATGGGCAGCATTGTCGACAGAGTCGTGAATCAATACAGGAAGGAAAGGTGGAAGAGATGCAGGGTATTTAAGGGAACCACGGGTGTACAGTGGGTACACGAACGTGAGATGACAAGGACGGTCGATTATCGTCTGGGAGTCTGGGCTGGTAGGGGTATTGGGCAGTCATAGGTGCATGATCAAACGCCGTCTTATATGGGGTGGCTGCGCAATACATGACAAAGGCACGGGGCGGTGGCCTCGAGGCATCCGCACGTCACATAAAGTTGGGTTCGGAGACACATGTCCAAGTGGCCACCCATACTTGCCTGATTCGGTAAGGCGAGCCTTGATAACGCGCTGCGCGGTCACAGCCTCGAGTAGATCCGGGCGTTTTGTGCGCGAGCCTCCACCATGTTGAGTAATGGAAAGCGACGTCGGTTGACTGGCAAGCAAGGTGCAAGTGTGGAGCTCGACCGTTGGTGCTGTGTAGTGCGATGGACGTTGGGCCGTTTACTACGCCAGGGCAAAGGGGGTGGCAGGCTTTTTCCGCGGAATGCATAAGACTCGCTATCCGGACCGGACGCGATCCTACCTGTGCATCTAAGAAGTTCCTCCACAAAACTGATTGAATGACTGGCCAACTCTTTCCGTCGCCGTTTCCTAGTATCTATGCTATCCAAACCGCCCCAAGATATCACAATCGCTCGCAGACCAAAGTACTATCATCATTCAACGGCATCAACCCCTATACCGACGTTTGCTCCACTGTGCCATGAGCCGAGATCCTACCTGTGCTGATGTGAGGTGGAGTATCAATTGAATCTCCCGCGCACCTGACTCTGAGAAACTCTCAGACCGCTTGTTACCGTGACAGATGGCACCCTCGGGAGATCACAAAACTCCACTTTCAGTGACGCTCTTAATATGGACCCAACATTGGCAAAATTTCGAAAGGCGCGACAAGTACTGCTATCCTCATACGGCTGCATTTGTACCGCTGTTGCGGAGACAAACATCCTTAGCCAAGTAGCCGCCGGGTGGCACCCCTCTGAGGGGGGTCGATGACTGACCCTTTGACACGTCGTCCCAAGTCAACTTCACCGCCACGCAACTTGCGTGCAGTCGCCCTCCCATTCCTCGTTCATAGCAGCGGCCATGCCGGCTGCTTACCCACTCCCTGAGAACCTCTCTCCAGCGGTCGTATCCAATACTGCTTCCCTTCTCCGCATCATAGCACTCGGCCTCATATCAGGTGCCGCAATTGCTTCTCGCCTCTTCGCTGTCATAAATTTCGAGAGCATCATCCACGAATTGTATGTACTTTGTTCCCTCAGCTTGCTTATCGCTCACCTCCCTTCTCCCTTCTCAGCGATCCATGGTTTAACTAGTGCGTCCCGTATCATTTTCGAGACTAACTCTTACGTTTCACAGCCGCGCAACCAGAGTTCTTGCTTCAAAGGGCTTCTATGTGGGCTCCTTCATCTTCAATTAGACAATGGCGCTCATTTACCCCCGTAGGCATTTTGGAACTGGTTCGATCCCACAGCATGGTACCCCCTTGGTCGTGTCGTTGGCGGTACCATCTACCCCGGTCTCATGGCCACAAGTGGTGTCATATACAATATCCTCCATGCTTTGAACCTTCCTGTGGACATTCGTAACGTTTGTGTTCTTTTAGCCCCTGGTTTCAGTGCTCTCACTGCATGGGCTACTTACATGTATGCATTTCCAACCTCCCGTTGACGCTTGATTTACCCATAGCTATACCTAGGTTCACGAAAGAAATGAAAGACGACAGCGCTGGCTTACTGGCTGCAGCCTTCATCGGTATTGTGCCTGGTTACATATCTCGTTCCGTCGCCGGGTCGTACGACAACGAAGCTATCGCGATCTTCCTCCTTATGTTCACGTTTTTTAATTGGATCAAAGCACTCAAGCAGGGTAGTGCCTTTTTTGGCGCTGTTGCTGCCGTCTTTTACTTCTATATGGTTGCCGCATGGGGTTCGTGCCCATTCGTCTGATCCTTGCCGTGAACAAAGCTGATCCAGGATCGTTGCAGGTGGATACGTATTCATCACCAACATGATACCCCTGCACGCCCTTGTTCTCCTTCTCATGGGTCGATACTCCAGCCGGCTCTACGTCGCATACTCTACTTGGTACTCTATAGGTACACTCGCAAGTATGCAGGTCCCATTTGTCGGTTTTCAGCCCGTCACAACGAGCGAACACATGGCTGCTTTGGGTAACCTTCTACTCCTTATTCACTCATTAGTGTATGTTCACCATCCATCTCAGGCATTTTCGGGCTTTTGCAAATAGTCGCCTTCGCGCAGCTCGTCCGTTCTCACATCTCCTCGAAACAGTTTCAGCAACTTTTATTTGCGAGCGTAGTAGCAACTGGAATCCTCGGCTTCTTTGCTATTGTTGGCCTTACATACAAAGGCTGGATCGCACCCTGGACTGGTCGTTTCTATTCCTTGTGGGACACCGGTTATGCTAAAAAGTTCGTGTATTCGTCTGCTAATTATAAGGTTTTACCCATCTTACATATCCCTTTTAGGTACATTCCCATCATTGCCTCGGTTTCTGAACATCAGCCCACAGCATGGCCCTCATTCTTTATGGACCTCCATTTCCTCATCTTCATATTCCCTGCTGGTGTCATACTGTGCTTCCGTTCGCTCCGTGATGAGCACATATTTGTGATCATTTATGCTGTGATGGCCAGCTACTTTGCTGGAGTCATGGTCCGTCTGATGTTAACCCTTACTCCCGTCGTCTGTGTGGCTGCCGCAATCGCGTTATCATCCCTCCTTGATACGTACCTCGACCCCAGCGAGCCGGATGCCGTGCAGCCGGATGAATCATCAAAGCGAACGGCTACTACGAGCAGTTCTAGTGCCAGGTCTCATGGTACATCTTCGACCGTTGCTGCCTCTACGGTTGCCACCCCAAAAAAGGCAAAGAAAAACAAGGAAAAGGAGCCTCCTGCGGTACCAGGAAGTAGTCTCGGCGAGTTCGTTTCTGGAGTCGCTTCCTCTGCCGCCGCCGCAGCCTATGCGTCTGAAGAGTCCTCCAAGTCCTCCAAAGGCATATTTGGTCTTGACACTCGCCTTACTGTGCTTGTCAACACGATCGGACTGCTTTTATTCTTCGTCGTGCACTGCACATGGGTAACTTCAAATGCGTATTCATCTCCTTCAGTTGTTCTGGCTTCAAACGGGCCGGACGGGAGCCAGCATATTATCGACGATTTCAGGGAAGCATACTACTGGTTGAGGCAGAATACGGCCGAGGATGCCGTCGTGATGAGTTGGTGGGATTATGGATACCAAATCGCTGGCATGGCGGATCGCCCTACATTGGTCGACAACAACACTTGGAATAATAGTGAGTCCCCGTCGTTACCCATCGAGGGAGGGTCTGTCTGACATTGTATTTAGCTCATATTGCGACTGTTGGCAAAGCGATGTCTTCACCAGAGGAGGTGGCTTACCCCATCCTTCGTAAACATGACGTGAGCTATGTGCTTGTCATCTTCGGTGGACTCATTGGCTACTCTGGAGACGATATCAATAAGTTCCTTTGGATGGTTCGTATCGCGCAAGGTGTATGGCCGGATGAGATTCAGGAACCCAACTACTTCAACCAAGGAGAATACCGTGTTGACGACCGAGCTTCTCCAGCGATGAGAGAGTCGCTGATGTACAAAATGTCGTATTACCGCTTCGCGGAGCTGTTCGGTGGACAGCAACCTACGGATCGGGTACGTGGGCAACATGTGCCCATCAGTGGGCCAAAGCTAGACTATCTCGGTGAGTTGAGCGAGAACCGTGAGTTATGGACGAGTCTGATTGTTTCCATGATCACAGAGGAAGCTTTTACTTCCGAAAACTGGATCGTGCGTATCTACGCTGTGAAGGGAGATGACATCCTTGGACGAGATCACAAAACCGCCCAAAGCTTCTCGGAGGGCAAGAAACGCAAGCGGTCCAAGCCTATCTCGAGGCGAAAAGCCATTGCAAGTGTGTGAGGCCGTACCTAGACGTTGATACGAATCTACAATTCAAAAAATCACCACGCCATGGATAATTTATGCTGTGAAGATGGGTGGTGTGTGGGGATACGATGGATGGCGTATCTAATACAGTAGACGGTTCCTCATCCCATGTTTTCCTCTCGAGCAACAATCTGTCCTTTTCGGCGTGATTATGTGGCCATTGACACAGTCGCCAGTCTGATTGACACGGGGGTTATTTCGGTCTGGCCACGTCATCTTTAGCACGCGACCGCGTCTTGTCTTTGCACCACCATGATACTGCATACACTAGCCGCCGTCTTACTTGTCCTCCCAGCGCTAGTAACAGCAGCAATCTTTCCGCCCGACACAAAGGTCAAGATGTTGGATCCAAAAGGATTCAAACGAGTCATGAAGAACAATGTATGCATATAGACTAGGACCACCTGTCAGACCACCGGACGTACTGATAAAACGACTTTAGCGTACGAGCGTTATTGCATTCGTAGCCCCATGGTGCGGGGTGAGTCGTTGCTCGTGTCCTCATACTCGATCTTCAGCTCAGAGTTGGAAACCATTGTGTCGTCGACAGCACTGCAAACAAATGGCTCCGGAGTACAGTAAGGCCGCTGGTACTCTCAATCCACTGGTGCCTTTTTACGCCGTCGACTGTGACGTCGAGTCCAACAAGCAACTCTGTGCTTCTCAGGTGAGCACAGGGCTCTTGGGTCGGACAGAATGGGCCGTAGGCCGGCGTGCGGTGAAGAGGACGGTGATGCTAACGTGGGTGCACGCATATAGGAGGTCCAGGGTTTCCCGACCGTCAAGGTATTTCCTCGGGGTGGCCAGCTACCAGGACAAAAGTACGAGTCAGGCGAACGGTCATCGAACAATCTGATCAGTTGGGCGTCGCGTTCGGTTCCAAACAAGGTCAAGGTGTTGCCGAAGGAAGGAGACATTCCCGAATGGCTTGACAAGGTTCGTTGTCGTTTTTACTCTCTGGACTTGCTTTCTCTCTCCGAGATCCGCTTCTTTCACCCGTTTTTTGCGCATGTGCAGGGTCTGACCCATGTGCGCGCAGAACATCAACATGCCCCGCGTCATTCTATTGAACAGGGATAAAAAGTTCCCGTTGTTGTGGCAAGTTCTCGGGAACAACTATTACAAGAAGATTGCGTTCGGCCATCACAGCGATCCTGAAGGTAAATTTGCGGCGTCATTGGGATTCACTGCGAGAGAAGAGGGCAAGTTCTCGAAAATGATCGTATATCCAGCTGGGTCGAGCATACCCATTCTATACCAAGGTGAGTTTTTTTTCTTTTCGTTCTCACCGTCTTGGTCGCTCACTCTGCATGATGTAGGAGGGAACAAGTACGAGCCGCTGTCCAAATACTTCAGGTCGATAGTAGATGGATCGGTGGACTTTTTGAACACGTCGACGGAATCTCCAGTCAAGGATGAGTTATGATGTCATTTTGTTATCTATAGTATCTTTGCCTTAGACGCCCAAGCTAGTTGCTGACATCGATCGTCGAGCCGTGAGCACTTTGCAGAGGTTAATATTTAATGGTGGTTGTTCTCTCGGATATTTCTCCCTGTTCAAAATCTAGGGACAATCGACGAATACAAGAGTCAAGTCGCCTGGTGAAGGCTGTCCTTCCTGGCATACAAATCCTTTCACCCTTCCGGTTCTATCGTGGCTTCGTTCCGTCTGTGCAGATCTAGCGCTGTTGATTCAGCTGGTGAGCTCGTTTTCCATTTGCTGGCGGTGCTCTAGCAATGCCCTTTGTTTCGTCTCCTCGGCATTTCTCTTGATTCCTTTCTCGACCTCTTTGTCCCAGTCGGTGCCAAAGCAGATCACACTGTATTCTAAAATACCGACGGTGAACAACCCGATGACTTGGCCTGTTGAGCATCGGTCAAGAACTGGTCGCAATAGGTGATAGCAGGCATACCTATCCAGAGACCCTGCAAACCAAGACCTTGCCTGAAAGCTAACGTGATCCCGATTGGTAATGCCAATATATAGTAGGCGATAATGTTGAAGAATGCACCAAGGTGCTGGCGGCCTGGTTACCCTATCCTTCGGTCATCTCGAACATGAAAACTGCAGCGATGGACTTACCCTGCCCACGGAGAGTACCACCACATGAATTTGCTAACCCATCCGCGATCTACGTGCGTTCAGAAGCAGGGCAAGTATCAAATGCGCCTCGAATCTACCTGGAAAGATGCAACGAGCGGCATGACTGTGCTGACGATGCGCACGACGTCCTCATCATCACTGTATAGGTAACCGAATTGCTGGAGAGTCTGTTTCAGAACTGATCACAAGTCATAAGGCTGATTAACTTGCATTTCTGGTGGACAAAAGGATGACCATGATGGCAAAGCCAACAAATACGCTGACAAGTGCGCAAGCATGGGCCGCGTTGCGGGCGCCAGAGGCGGTTTTCGCCCCAATGAGGTTTCCTACGCGATTGGAAGCCACGACCCCTGGTTCGGGCAATCTCGTTAACGTGGGTGAACGGAGCCGAGCGAAGACCCACCAAAGCCAAATGGTATCGTAGCGATGACTTGGAGAAGGAGTCAGGGGTCAGTCTCTAATTAATGACATGGGTTATCAGGCGCTCACTTTGATCTGTAGTCATAATGACTGATTGTCCCGCTAGGGCAAGCTTGCCCAACCGACCAGCTGCGAGTGCGACAATCTCGAACGCTGCCCTGTTGGGATCATTGATGTACTCAAAGTCCATGTGGCTCATCGAAACTTGCGTACCATTCTGTACCGACCATGAGAATACCCGGAAGTGCCAACCCGAGAAATGCACGGCAACTCCTGGCATTGAAGACGACGTTGGGTTGCAATCCACCCCAGGTTCCGTTCGCTTTGTGCGAGGGGGACAACCATGTGCCGATAACTAATAGGACGAAAGCAAACCAATATGTGATGGAAAGCGCTACAGGGCAACCCAGCATCCCGAGCGAGGTGTAGTGGATTAGGACTACACTCAAAGCAAGGTTGATCGGCCAGACGATGAGCAAGACAATAGTAGCCGCGCGCATGATGCCTATAGGTAACGTTGCAGGACGACGGTGCGTGTAGACACGAGCGAAGACTTACCCTGGCACTGCAAATATTTCTTGAGCGATTCAAAGGCGATGAACCCCGGGGCTGCAAAGATGAGTATTCGCATGATGTCTTGTACGTCTTTGCAGAGACGGACAGGTTCTCCGATAGCCAAAAGGACGGGTTCAATGAAGAACCACAAGACGGCGACGGGGATAAAGAGAGCCCACAACAGTACGATGCATCGCTGCAGGTGGATAGACAAATCGGTCTTGCTGGTACTGCCCGTGAAGGCCTGCGATCCGAGCGTGTCGAGCGCCGATCCACCACCAAGAGCGACACACCATCCTGTTAGATACGAAATATTATGGGACCCTAGGAGCACGATTTGATTCATTGGAAGTACTAGCCAGTTACGAACGCCAGCATCATCGAAAATGCGGCGGCGGAGAGTTCTTCCGGACCGAGGCGGCCGGTTACCACGATGGCAGTCGTCTGTACCGAGTTTTGTAGGATGTATGACAAGATGACTTTGAAGTGCAATCGTCAGGGATGCTCGAATGGATATGCCACGAAGGAAATCGATCGTACCGGGAGTGGAGTCGACGACCAAGGAGACCAATAACTTGGGACCGAAGCGATGGGTTTCTCCTGCCTCTTCGGGAGGTATCGGGATTGGCGGAGAAGCATGATAAGTACTGATTACTTGTTGTAGTGAGTGCCGCGCGTCCTGAAGGAGTGGTGAAGTCTCTCCCAAGTGCATCTTTTGCTTAGAGACTAGACGAAAAAAATGACTCAGGAACTGAACCTCCGTTTCGCTTGTCCCACTCGTGCTTATAACGCGGGGAGGCCGTAATAGGCGGCCCGGAACTATTAGGTAAGTTCCATCTTGCTGACAGGTCTTTACAGCACGGGATATCTTTTGAACAGCGAGGCTTGCATCGTGCTGATGCTACTAGACCAGTTTGGCACATCTCGGAGCAATTTTCCGCGGCGTGACGACAGAGTTGCCATAGATGACCCTCGTCTCAGTGGGTTATCGCTTGGCAAGATGACACCTTTTCCAATATGTCTGCCTCGAGGCTGAAAGCAGTGGCATTAAGGCAACCTCTTATCTCTGAGAGCTCTCGTCCGTCGGACTATCTGGCGACACGAGGCAGGGGAGATAACATTCTTTTCCCAAGGTGAAAAGCTTTTAGTTGCACCCTTTCGACCTCGGATCTCAACGCCAACTCCTCCCACTTGTTGAGACCCTCATCCACACACTTGCATTTTCCTCTATTCGGTTCAACCCCTTTTCTGAAGTTTTGACGGTCTGTACAAATGCGAGTCCAGTTATCTATTCTCGTCGCCGCTGTACTGGCTTGTGGTGCCATCTCCCACGAGCATGACGAGCAGATGCCTCTCGGATACTTCAAGTATCCGTATCAGGCGGTCTACCCAGGTGACAACGAAGGTGCGGTAATATAGTTTTGTCTCCCAGTTTTCTCCTTTTAAGTTGAATGATTCAGTTACCGCTAACTCCATCTTTTCTGGTATTGCTACCTTTGCGAAACTACCGTGGGTGCAATGCCTCGGTAAAGACAGAGATGCCGCATTTGATATCGCCTTCATCGGCGCTCCATTTGTAAGCATTTGGATTGTGTATATGGAATAGATTCGATGGTTGTGTTTTCGCAGGACACTGGCACTTCATACCGTCCTGGTGCCCGCTTTGGTCCCGCTGGTATCCGTGCGGGATCACGCCGTCTGACGCTGTATGGAGGCTACAATGTTCCCCTCGGAGTCAACCCTTTCCTAGCTGGCCTCAAGATCGTCGACTGTGGAGACATTCCCGTCACGCCTTACGACAATAAGTTCGCCATTCAACAGATCGAGAACGGTCACAAGGAGCTCCTCCATAGGCCTGCGTTCTCCCCTCTCGGTAATGATTCCCTGACCGGCGAACCGCTTGTTCCCATTTCTGTTGACGGTAAACACCACCCAAGGGTCATTACGCTTGGTGGTGACCACACGATCGTTCTTCCCCTTCTCAGGTAAGTATTGTGATCATCCCCGAACTTTCTGTGCTCAGTCCCCTTTCCGTTCTCACCGCAGATCCATCTACTCCGCGTACGGGCCCATCTCCGTCATCCACTTCGACTCGCACCTCGACACGTGGAAACCATCCGTCTTTGGAGGTGCCCCGTCTGAGCAGGCTGCGATTAACCATGGCACCTACTTTTACTGGGCCAGTCAAGAAGGTCTCATTAAGAACGGCAGCTCCATTGCAAGTGTCACGTTTCCTCTCTTCATTCGCCTTCGCCTTTTCTTCCTCTTGAGTATCCGTCGAGCGCTTTGATCCTAGTTTGTCCGTTGATTTTAGCACGGTGCGATTC
>JBBPKI010001000.1:0-15674 GCA_038089155.1 Nevesoporus exiguus
TATTCGTCCTTGGGCCTTGAGTGTTGTGATATTAGAGTGAGTCGTGAACAATCGGAACTTGAATGAGTTCACAGGAACTCGATGCTAGTACCCAGACCCGACAACATTTTGATATCAAAAAGAAAAAAGTTTTGATCTACGATACCGTGCTGTGGCCGCTTCAAATTCACTGCACGTCCGAGTCATCCCTCGTCCAGGTGACTCTAAGAGAAAAAAAGGCAGGTACCATTTTGTCCGGCTACGTCCGTCATACGTGAGGCTTTGAGTCGCCGCGATCCTGTGGATGAGGCAACCCGTCAACCAGACTACGACTACGCTACTCCGGCATCTCCCGGCGAGACCACTACCGCCGACTCCAGCTTCTGCTAGCACGCGCTGGCGCTCCACAGCCCCGCTCCGCTCCAATGTACAAACGTCGAGGAATGCCACATCAACGACCGTCCAAAAGCTGATTGGTGCTCTTTTCGATCAGCAAGTTGATACAGCCTTTTTTTTGGAACAAACTGTAATGCCCGCTCGGGCATTATCGGAGCACAGTATACCTATCGGAACAGCAGGATGCCAGACCCTACGCACACCCGGAGTGGTTACTTAGATCCAAGTATCTAACATATATACCGCTCGCGGTACTGAGTGTAACCACTCAGTATCATCTGCCTTTTGGCTTAGTGGCTAAGCGCGGTGGTCTAGTTATTACACAAACCTCGACGACATACCGACCAAACATAGCCCGGAGTTCTGGGGGCGTTCTAGAGGGATCGGAATTGGCAAGGGAGGATGGAGAGTAATGCTACTTTAACATCTGAAACCACTTTGTGAGTCGTTGCCATCCCTTTGGAGCAACCAGTCTACGGGAATCAGCCTAAATTTACTGAGCAGGAAAATAGTATATATATAGTCCGATCGTCCTGCTACTGCACACAAGAAGCGTGAAGAGCAGGAGCGATTGCACATTCACTCATACATAATACTCCGCCAGCACATCCAATATTTCAATCGTCTCGGCCTCAGCGGTCACGGCTTCTCTGCTTACCCTTCAACCTAAGGTCTATCCTCGCCTCTCGAACTCGTTGACGAACTCTGGTCGATATTTGGGCTTTCAATGTCCCCTGGAGCCCGCATGCCTTCCTCGCTGGGCGATTTCTGCTCATCGGCGAGGGCTCGCTTGTCCTTCCTTCGCAGCAATACCTCCTGAGCGCTGAGACAAGTCTCTTCGCTGACCTGCTTTCTTGGCAATCCCTCCTTGGGATGAACTTCTTCGTCTTCATTGTGCTTAGCGTTCGCCGGAACCTGTTGGTCTAGCTTTTTAGGCAATTTAGCACTGGGACCAGGATGGACTCTGACCTCCTCGTCCATGTTATAAGTCTGGAGACCCTTCGTTAGCCCCAGTAAATTCCTCCTTGCGCACTCATACCTGCGAGGTTGTGGAGTGCAGGGAGCTGGCAAGATCACGTGTGGAACGTTTGTCATCTGAGCCGATTCCAGAGTCCCGTGCGCTATCTTTCCCATTCACGACGGCAGGGATTCCTATAGGAGTCACTGGCTCTCTGTGGAAGAACGAAGAAATAGCCGCGGTTGCCGTCCAAAAGAGCTCCTGAATTGCCCAACCCGTTGTCGTTCATTCTTATTGTAGGTAGGAGTGGAGGACGAACCGCACAGTCATCAAGCAAGCCAACGATACCAGGTCTGCGTCCAAAGTGCTCCAGACATATTTCTGGTACTGACACAATGCCATCAAACGAGTGGCTGTTGTCCACTGCAAAAATCATGCTATCCATCATGAGCGCTAAGCGGTCTGGCATGGTGCTAATCACCAGTGGTGACAAGAGTGAGGGAAAGATGTGAATACCCACCCCGTTGCAATCATCCCGTGTATAAAACCGTTAATAAGAACGTGTAGCAACCACAGCATGCGCCTAGATACTCGGGCACGCCTCGGAAGCATGTAGTAAGGTTTCGTTACCTTCGGGCTTTGAAATATTTGCGTCTGTCCGCTAGGTTCAAATATTTGTGCTGGGTGGCTTGCATCGATACAGCGCGGATGCTTGCTATAGTATGGAATATTGTTGCTTGATAGAATGACAGGTCCATTAGATCCGACGTACTTGTCCAACGATCCGTTGCAGCGCGGCAATTTCAGTCGGAGATGCTTATGCGTTCTGCCTTGCCCTACAATAGCACCGCCCGCGATAATCTTATTGAACCGATGGTCTGGCTCGAGTGCCGTGGGACACGTTTTGAATTGTGCCGACAGGTTCACGGGCCGGTACTCCAGCACCGCCTTAGAAAGCGCACCGAATGCGGCAGTGTCTGTATCGCGACTCGAAATACGTACTCCTACTAGGCCGTCGTCAACTTGAATGCTTGAGTTGTCAATATAGAAAAATGCAGGGATCAACCCCTCATAGGATGTGTGTGCTGTGGGCTTTTTGTTCTTTTGCCTCCGGGCAATAGCGGCCGCACTGAAAGAAGGTTTCATCCTGAATTATGGCCGTCTCGTGGTCGCCCGCCGGCGGTTCCCACATGTATGGTACTGTCACATTTTTCAGGATGAAATTGCGCCCCTCGCCCACTACCCCGCTTCTGCTTCACAGACCCCACCCTCCGTAGCCATATTCGTCGACGGGCAATCGTCTAGCAGCAAGTTGGGCAAAGGGGAGTTCAATCAAAAGTCTTACGTGGACTTTAGCCCAGCTTTTTTTTAGTGCATTAAATTAAAATGAAAGAATAGTGAGTTTACTCGCGATAACTGGTCAGGAATAGCGACAGATCCTCACAATATTTGTTTAATGGTGGGCCACCAGGCCGTGAACGGAATGCTTCTCGTGCACCGTCCAGTACGAGGCTGTGCAAATACCTTGCACTCTGCAGCCCTTTTGTGGCGATTGAACTATAAATTCCCCGTCCTTAGCCCTTCTCTCTCGAACTAACAAGCGATGCCAAACCTCAAACCGTACACCGGAGCTGCCAAACTTGTTGTGGCGTTCGACATTGGTACAACCTTCAGCGGTATCTCGTACTGTGTTCTTGAACCAGAGCAAGTTCCTGAGGTCCTTGGGGTTATGAGGCGAGTGCTTTCTCTCTTTGTGCTAATACCCCCTGACTGGCACTAGATTTCCTGCGCAGCCGCCAGTTGGCGGTGACGCTAGAGTACCGTCTCTCTTGTACTACGACAGGAGTGGTAATGTCAGAGCAGTCGGCGCTGAAGTGCTCAATGAAGGTGTAATCGAGACCGCGCTGAAGGAGCAGTGGGTGAAAGCTGAATGGTTAATCGTCCATGACGTCAAAATGTTCGTTGAACTTACATTAATCCATGGAATTTAGGTGGAAGCTTCACCTCCGCCCAAGGCATTTGACCTCCTCTATCACCAGCGACAATGACTTGCCTCCACTCCCGCCCGGAAGATCTGCCGTCGACGTTCTCACGGATTTCGTCCAGTATCTCTTCCAGTGCGTCAAGGAATACATTCAGGAACACCATCCTGCATTGGTCTGGGCGAACGTCGAACGTTCCATCGAATATGTTTTCACGCATCCAAATGGCTGGGAGGGTGCACAACAGCAGCTATATCGCGAAGCGATCGAGCGCGCCGGCCTCATTCCCCGTACATCAGAAGGGCAGTCCCGTGTCCACATGCTAACAGAGGGCGAAGCGAGTCTTCACTATTGCATTACAAACCTCCATGACGCGGCGACAACCAATCAGACCTCCCCTCAAGGAGTGGTCATCATTGACGCTGGCGGTGGGACCATAGACCTGAGCATGTTCTCGATGGCGTGCGACCCGATCTCCTGCGAGGAAATGGCAGCAGCTGAGTGTATGCGATCATTGCCGGCGGCCAAACCCATCGTTACTGATTTTCGTCCTCTTTCAGGTCGCCTGCAGGGTTCAGTCTTTGTTACCCGCAGAGCTGGGACACTGTTACAGAGTGCGTGGCTTGTTTCATATATCGTTTTGTTGATGAAGAACACAGATAACTCTCCAAATAGGAAAACTTGAAGGCTGGGAGCATTCCAACTCAGACGAGATAGCCGAATTTACGCGCGAGTTTGACCAGACAACGAAACTTATTATCAAGAGTGACCAAGAACCTGCCTTTCTCAGGGTTGCTAGTCGTCGTTACAATAATACGGAATATAATATTTCATTCGGGAAGTTGAGGTTGACAGGGTGAGACCATCCTCCAACCTACGACAGTGCTACCGATTGCCTAATTCCATGATCTCTAGTGAAGAAGCCACCGGCCTGTTCAATGAGTCCTTCAACGCTATCATTAGCGCATTCGAGCAACAGCAGAAATCTGCTGCTACGCCCATCACCGTAAGTTCTGTCTTGTTGCAATAGAACATCGTATCTATCCGCATTTCCAGATGGCGTTCTTTGTAGGGGGACTCTCGGCGAATGACTGGCTTTGGTTCCGGCTCCAGACCTATTTCGCAGCGAGGGACATTATTGTTTGCCGTGCGGATAATCATATGTGCGTGGTTTTCTAGCACGCTCAAGCCCCTTGCTTAGGCACCTCATCAGCAACAAGGCGGTCGCTAATGGTGCGGTGTTGTCTCACGTCAACCGTGACAATCATCTGGTCTCCTCGCGAGTCGCACGTGTCACGTATGGTGTAATCTGCGCTATTCGTGCCAAGAAGAACGACGAGGAACACACTCGTAGGAAGAAGAAGTGGATAAAAGATGCAATAGGCGATTCCTGGGTTCCGCAATACTTTGAGGCGAAACTTCGTAAGGTGCGTCTCTCGTCGAGCTCCTTGCGAGATGCCGGTTGGAAATGACCCTGACTAACAGGGTGATCGTGTTCGCGAGGAGATAGAATTCCGAGAGTCGTTCACGCTCAAGCACAAAAAGACGGTTGAGTTCGGTTCGCAGAACTTCCATCTTGCGTGTTATCGGGGCACTTCCTCCGACCCGAAGTGGGTGGATCAAGATCAAGGCAAGCTTTGTCCATTCTCCGCTTCGTTTTCATTCCAACCTGTAAATGCAGCGTCTTTCTGCCCATTCTGTACTATCTCTGCGGACCTAAGCGAGGCCGCGAAGGATTTGGTCTTGACCAAAAACGGCACTTTCGGCCAGGCATACTACCAACTCAATTACCAGGTAATTATATTATTTGGGCTCACGGAACTTCAGGCATACATAAGCTGGAAGACGAAGGTGAGTCATGACGCCGTACGAACTCGCCGTTTTCTGATCATCGTGCCAGGACGACGAACCCCGACGGTGAGTTTTCGTGACTTTGACGTATCGTCCTGCCAAACTCGCGCATCAGTATAACGGCAACAGTCACCTTCGAAAAGTGAACATTGTCCATGTTGCTCCTATACGATAGCGTTACATATCGACTTCAATGTTTTCGCGTTTTAGCTTTAGTATTATAGCCTCATCTTGTCCTCTCTGATCGTTGTGCGGCAATTAGTTCACTTCTGGCTCGTCTAGACATGTACGTCACGCTCATGGCCCGTGCATTCATAATGGAAGATGAGGATGCGCGTAAGAAATGATCAAACTCACCATCCTTCCAAGACCGGGCGTGGTGTGCTGCGCCACCGAAACCACTTTTACCCTGCTATCGATAGGAAACCTACTGTGACCCCAGCTGAACTATACTACTTGATGTCTCCGCATCCTTATGCCTTCTGATCCATTTTTTGAAGAGCATGCGTCGGCACTGCATGGGATGTACGCCAAAACACAGCAAGTCGTGTAGAGTGATCGGAGGACCGCATGGTCAGCAATGGCCCACACTGTCGATGGACGCAATGATTCCTTGAAGATATCGATGGCCGAGCAAGCCGCGGAAGCTGTGCGTGACGAGAGTGTCAGGGTACGATCCTGAACACCTCCTGTGCAGTAATGACCAGATCAGTCCCATTTTAATAGGGCTGGATTTTTGCCATTGGCCCCGGTTAGAACCTATGCGTTCACGGGATGACATGCGTTGTGTGCACCTGCAACTGCTACGGGTACTGGTTCCAATACACTCAGGGAACTGTATTTGTAGGGTTGGCTGCTCGCTCGAGATGATCGGTTTCCTCCCTGTCCTAGCTAGGCCTGTAGGGTCAGAAGACGGCCATCCGGTCTCAACAAGAAGCGAAATTGACAGGGGCATGCATGCACCACGAAATCTCGTGTTCCAAATCTCGCAATGAGCCTGTGGAAACAAAGTCCTTCCTTCGAGATATGAAAAGCGACGGATATTTGCACGTTCAGCAGTGAGATCTGTCCCTTACCTGACCGCTATCCCTGAGGCCGGCTTCCTGGCTGCTTGCCAACCAAGGGCCTTGTACCCTGACGTGGGAGCTTGCCTTGTACGCCTTGCAATAGATACGACGATATCGATATTGCCGTTCAGAATGGAACGCTCGAGATTTTTGTGATATTGGCGGCAAGACGGGACAAACGACACGCCAATCATTATGAGGGTGCCGGGCAAATGGTCACGGCCAATTCGAGAGCCGACGGCTGGCATGAGGTGAGTGGATGACCGCGCAGAATAACAGAAGCTATGAACATGGTGGCCATCGTCACCGAAGCGACGCAAGATGTGGCCAGTCGTAGGCATTGCTCTCCTTGGAAATACCAGAGCTTACTGAATGCCTAGAGACCTTGCCCATACGCCGATAACGGAAGAGAATTTCTTGCCGCGTAGTCTCCGCGGATACCAGTTAGCTTGCACTGGATCTCCCCTCTAGTGCGCCCTGGTTGAGTTAGTTTTCGAGGTCTTCGGATATGACGAGATCAGGCTGTTGATGTTGATTTGGCCCCAATCGAAACTCCGCTGAATTGATCGTCGTACTTCAGTAGTATGAACACCCCAAAAGACAAACACACGAGAGCCTCGTGCCCAAGGCTGACATGTCGGTGGAACCGAATTCTTATCCTGATCGGTTTTCTGTCACTTTGATCGCGGGTACTAGCTCCCAAGTCGTACCAACTTCCCTCGCAGACCGAAATTGCACTTGTGCGTCCGAGCAGCTCGGAACTATATCATGAAGGAGCCATCCTCACGTATTCCGCATTGTTGTCGCTGCGGAAAAAATTATGGGATGGCGTGCTGTTAAGCCACACTTCATAAGGATGGATTTCCTACGATACGAGGTCAAATTTGCCCCTCTTGACTCACGAATGTCAGCGTCTTCGCGGCCACAGTTCAGATGCTCCACTTGCAGGAGTACCTTGGCGAATCCGAGGAACCTTGCTGTCTTTGTTGATGGCACATCTAACAAACCTGGTCCCAAGGTAAACGCTTTTCTATGAGTCGATCCTCCATAGCTGACTAGACTGGGCAGAGAACAAATGTCTTTAAGCTGTGCGAGGTCATGTTCGAGGGACAAGGCCTCGAGCTTGAGCAGCACAAGTTTTACTTGGAAGGGATCGGTGCGGATGAACTCGACGATTCGATCTACAATGGTTTCGACGCGATATCCGCTATGTTCGTTTTTTGTAAAGACTTAGGCCATTGATAATCAAACCAGTTATCGCAGAAACGTGGATAAAAATGTGAAGAGAGCGTACCGATGGTTGATGGAGACCCACCAAGAAGGGGACCAGATATATCTGTTTGGTGCGTTCCACTTTACCACTGACTTTAGTGAATGGTGACAAGACACTTTCCAGGGTTCTCTCGAGGCGCATATCAAGTCCGGGCGCTCGCAGCGATGATCCACGAGGCGAGCACGCATTAACTCTGGCGCACTGATAAACTTATATTTGCAACAGGTCGGTTTACTGAAAAAGAACGAGAACCGAATCGAGCAGTCAGTACCTTCGTCACTTTGTATGAGTCCCATACTCAGCGAGTCTCTTGGAGCAGGGCCTATCTCTGCTACCGTTCTATCGAGCCTAACAATCCTAAGACAAGCGAATGGGCAGTTGAGTTCAAGAAGAACTTTTGTCGACCGGGTGTGAGGGTACATTTCATAGGGGTCTGGTGTGTCGAATCCCTACGTCTTTCCTTTCGTAGCATCCTAAGCTGACTCTGATCAGGGACACGGTGTCTTCTTTAGGTCTCGTTAAACAAGATGTCCATATTACCGCCTCCGCATCTGTGACAAATGCATGCCATTTCCGACATGCACTTGCTCTTGATGAACGTCGAGTCAAGTTCATGCCAGAGTACTTTGTGGAGGTGAACGCTCATCACAGCAATATCCGAAGTCCCAGAGCCGCCGTCAGTGATGTTAAAGAAATCTGGTTCGCCGGCTGCCATTCCGATGTGTATGTCAAGTATCAGTCCATGCGAGGAATGAATCTAACACATTCGACGTTCAGCGGTGGGACCAGCAGATCGCATAGTGAGGTGCTCCCTAACCCGTTGGGCGACGAAGATGTTATCAACCCTATTCATGCCGGCAACGTGCCTCTTGTGTGGATGGGGCAGGAGGCCATCGCCGAAGGTCTGGTTTTCGAATCAATGAAGCTTTCCTGGAACCCAGAGGATGTTGATCTCGGTAGAAAGGATTCAATGAGGTGGTATTGGGGATTCCTCGAGGTTCTACCTGTTCGCCACCAAGTATCGTTCAGCGGTACTGGTAAACACGAATGGAGGTAACTCCACCCTGTCAGATTCAGATTTATCGCTGACTGATGGTTGTCTGCAGGAAGCACGGGTTTAGTTCTCGTTCGATCATCCCTGGTCAACAGATTCATCCCTCCACATTTTTCGCTAATGCGTATACGCCTCGAGCTACTCTAGCATGTGGGGTTGAAATTCCAGTGGTGCCACGGGAATCGTCAGATGAACCAGGGCTGACTGAGCTCATGGACGAGAGAGTAACAACGAGTGCACTGACATCATTACTCGGCGATCGACAGGAGACGCTACGGTCACTGGGGAGGTTGTTATTCCTTCTTAGTCTCAGTAAGTGCCATTCCCTGTTACTCCATCGACGACATACCTAACGCATTTAAACTACCAAGGGCTGGATAAGGGACAGACTGGAACAATATCCACACCAGGATGGTTGGAGGAGTCCATACACGAACTATCCGGTTTGGATAAGTTTGCGCTCACTGTCATCTATGACGTAATCTGTAAGTAGTATCATCCATAACCCTCCCGATGAGTGAGCTGACCCTGTACATTCACGTAGCGAATTCACCTACTTCTCAGGAGCTAGTCCAGGATTCGAGGAATATTCTCTGTACCATATTGCTCTCCCCGGATCGTCCGGATTTCTCGAGAGCGCTCTACATTCTACGATTCTCGGCGCGGCACAGAGCACTTCGACAACGCTTTATTGCTCACGACGAAGTGATTAATGCTCTCATGTATGCGCTGGAGCGCATCCCTAAGAGCTATAGCAAAGACTTGTTCCCGTTAATCGTGGACAGCATTTGTTACCTCATTGATGACGGTGTGTTATAATCAGCCCTGCTTGACGTGCATGCTCATCCTCTATAGAACGACATCGAAACAATGTCATCGCCCAGCTCTTCGTTAATGGAACAGAAGCAAGAAAAACAAGGCTCTTGTTAACATTGGAGACGAGTGGTAATGGTGGATTACCGACTTCATATTTTTACTGATTCATGTCTTGATAGTATCTAGCCACTTGATGGCATCACTCAAGATGATCACATCCGTCGCTCAGCACAATCCAGGTGAGCCTACTTCATTTGATTGACGCGCCTTTGCTCATATTAGCATTTCTTTGACAGATCGCTGCGAAGGGTTGAGGAGTAGGATCATTAATCTAGCCACAAAGGGAGGTCCAGTCGGTTCGGCCGCTGTGGAAGCGCTGGTAAAGCTGGAAAATCTGCGTGAGCCGTAGCTCTACTGCTGTATATTGTCGCCTGATGGCTGCTATAGAGAAAGGTCCCTACAGTATCCATTTTTCTAGCATCCTGGGTTACCTCGCCAGTTCCCTCCCTCAGTTGGATGCTGAGATAGGCAGCGCCTCCTCCCGCGAGATTGTTCTATCTCCTGTACTTAGGGTCAAAGGTGAGCGAGTGAGCCCCTATGCATCATGCACCTCTCTTCATTGGCCTATGTTAGGTTCTGGGAAACTCGACGAGAAGATTATGCGCGAGCTTGTGGCGACTATCCGGTCATGGAACGCAAACCAGCGTACCCTGGGGACGCTAACATTATTGAAGCTATGCAACAGTAAGTCCTCGAGTAATCTCGTTTACGGAACTGACTATGGAATGAATTAGACAAGGGCGTCCGAGATTATTGTTCACAGAAGAACGTCGTGGACATCTTCACAGAGCGGAAGAGCGTCTTGGATGTTTTCATGGAGCAGATGAAGATCAAGGAGACCTCGCTGCTGGCGGCATATGCGTTAAAGACGTGTTTGAAGTATGATGGTGAGTCAGCTTGACCATTCATACGTTGATCAGTTCAATGGTGAGACGAATTAGACATGTGGAAACCCGACGACTATGGACGCGCAGCACAGTCTGTTATCGACATGATCGACAGAGGCTGGTTTGACGACGCAGTCGGCCGAGTCGAGGGCGCCAAGATATTCGAAGGACTCATGGAGTCTGGTAATACCGGGTGAATTTTACTGACCAGAAGCGCGTACTGATAGCATTCTGACCCAGGCAATCTATGGTCGAAAATCAACAAGCAGGCCTTAGTCGCCAAGTTAGTGAAGAAGCTCGAAATTGATGATTACCACGAGGCCCGCATGAGCTTGATATGCCTCGAAATCCTCTGTATGTCTCGCAGCTGTCTGCACCTATTTGACTGACTCGTACTTAGGGAAGAAGAATCCTATGGACTTGAAGCGCGATGTGACTGAGAGTTTGGAGTTGCTGAAGGACCCAGACGTAAGAAATCAAAAGAGGGGTATCAAGACTCTTTCCTCATTGGCTCAGACCGGTAAGTATCTTGCTTTTCTCGTGTGCAACCACTGACTGTGCAATAGAGGCTGGTGAGCAGGCTATAGAGTCACGCGTGGTGGACATCGCGAAAATGCTGCTCCCTTCGAACGGAACGTCGCCGCCACGTCACCAGTTGTTTGCTGTTTCTGCTGCGCTGCATGGCCTTTGCAGGAATGGTAAGTCGGGAACCATACTACATCGGTATGAAGTAATTGATTGTCGCTCCAATCTAGAAACACTCCGCGAGAAAATTCTCCAGTCTCGCGAATTTACCGAGTTTAGGCGTCTCCGCCAGTATGGCTCTCTCTATCCCAGATCAACGGCCACCCTTTAAGAAGACTGAGAAGTACTCTGATGGACCTGACGGCAGATGTCACGGTCGACGGTCTTGGTCCCCTCGTCCGGATCACCCGTGCCATTTTATTTCTCCTCCTACTTCCAGGCCGCGCAGCCTTTTGTTTCGTTGTCGTATCTTACTCTAGCCCTAGTATGATTACTCTACCACTCGCATATACCTCTTTTATGCTCCTCTTCCCTCTTACCTTCACCTCGAGTATTTAGTGTCTACTTACACCTCACCGCCCGTAGTACGGCAGCTAGTACCTTATACTTTTGTATCGCTTCGCTCGTCATCAAGTCCACAGTATCTACGACTTCATGCAACTTTCTGACTTATCAGCGATCCCAGCCTGGAGATAAACCGAGTAAACGCATAGCGAAGCTCATCAAAGATGAAGCCAGAAGAGGATCGGCACTTGTACTTGCCTCTCTTCGCATACTTTTTCAAAAGGACGGTCGCACTTCCTATCAGTACCTACATCATCATCGCCCTGTTCTGCACAGGTCCTTTCTGCTTTTCCTTACATTCCGCGCGGGCTAACGCTTCCTAGCTCGCATCGCTCCGTTCATCCTCCGCGCGCTGTTAGACCCCGAAAATTGGCACGTGTTTATGGCTTACGATAGCTCCAGCCTCGTGGGGTTACTGTACGCTGCAGACGACATCGTCGCTCCACGGTATGTCTTCCTGGCACACTGCACTCTTCTTCTGACATCCTCCAGCACTAATCTCGTGTGTCCATGAAAAGGGACCCGCCCTTTGCCTTTGCCTCCTCCACTTCCCACTTCTCGTTGCCTTGGTCGCTACTGCAGTCCTCTGCGTCACAGGCGCCATTCTGAGCAGTGTGGGAACTGCCCAGGGGACTGTGCACACTGGCAACACGCTCAGCAAGGTGTCTACATACCTCCTTGCGCGCTCTATCCTTGTCCTCTTAAGGACCTGGTGCCTAACTCCTGGCAGGCCTTCGGGTACGCTCCCTCACCCCACCCCTTCCGATTTCTTCACTATCCGCATACTCGTATAGGGTCTTGTCGTGGCAGTGCTACCCCTTCGTTCGCTCTGTTTGGCGTGTCTCTCCTTCTCTTTGCACGTGCGGTCTTCTTTGCGGTCACCGTGAATGACAGCCACAGACAGAACCGCGAGGCGCTTTGGTATCCGTTTTCCGCCTCTACCGAGTTGATTGTCGTCGTCTTGTTTGCCACTCCAGGTCTGGTTGCTGATGCATCCGGTAATTACCAGTCAATCTTTGGATAACCCTCGGAAAGCGACTACTTGTACGCGTGGCGTCACCATGTTCGTGAGCGTGTATGGGTACTGCGTTAGTATTTGTGGAGCGAGCGATGTTGACCCATGGACGGCCCTAATTGGCACTTGCCTTGCGTTTCGCGCCATTCGTTGTGGGTCTACTGACATGCTCCACCACTTGTTGTCCCTTTGCGAATTACTATAATTGATCCATGTACTACCAGACTCGTCTACGGGGGTCGTCGAGCAGTAAAACCGTGGTATACAACCAAATGTCCCAAGAGTAAAAATGTAGGAATGGTGTTAAATCATCGCACGACAGCGTAGCTGGTCTGCCAGTCCCTCGTCCACAATCCTCAATGGTCGCAGCCTCAGGAGTCACGTCCTTCTCCCTCGTCCTTTAATCTAGGATATTTCTGCCTCTCCCCGTCTGAGGGACGAATGACATCCTCATCCCCCGAGCCTGTGGACAGGCTGGGATAAGCACTCGAAGGTGTGATATCTTCCAAATCCTGTGCACTCTCTTGGCTAGGCGACCCCTCATCGTCGGTGGAAGCCTGCTTGTCCCTCTTTCGCGGTAATATCCCTTGAGTGACGGGCCGAGGTTCTCCACGAACCAACTTCCTTGGCAACGAGCTCGTGGGTGGGCTGGGGCCGACATGCGAGGGTGCGATGTCCTCCAGATCCTGTGCGCTCTCCTCACTAGACGATTCCTGGTCATCGATGGAGGCCTGCTCGTCCCTCTTTCGCGGCAATACCCCTTGAGTGGTGGGTTGAGCTCCTGCAGGGACCTGCTTCCTTGGCAATTTCTCGCTGACCGGCGACTCCCTCTTCCTTGGCAGTGGCGTCCTGGGACGAGTTTCCTCAGTCACCTCTGACTCGATGTCCTCTTCGACCTGCCGGCCTGACTTTCTCGGCAATCTAGCAACGGGACTGGGGTAAGGTTCATCCCCCCCTCGTGCGCTTTCGTCGCCTGTGTGAGAGCTCTGAAGAACTCGCTTCGTTAGCCATAGTAAGCGCTTCGTTATGGCGTGCATACCTCCAAAGCCGGGGACTCCAAAGGGGTGGTTGGGTCACGCACAGAGCGTTTGTCACCCGGGCCAATTCCCGAGTCGCCTGCGACGGATGTATCGTCTTTGTACGGAGGAGGTTCCATGCGAATCTGAGGCGTCCCGCGAAAGAGCTTAGAAAATGCCTCTGTCGTCGTCCGAAAGATCTCCTGAATCGCACGACCCATCGTCAGCCATCCTCGTAGGTGAAGTGCATGACACTACGAACCGCGCCTTCATCGAGCCAGCCGGCCATGCCAGGTCGGTGACCCCAGTCCTCCAGACCTATTTGTGGCACGGACACGATACCATCGTACGAGAGGCCGTTCTCCACCGCAAAGATCATGCTATCCAACATGAGTGCTAAGGGGTCTGGCATAGTGACAATCGTTAGAGGTGGCTAGAGTAAGGGAATTTCTTGTGTATCTGCGGCCTGCTGCTGTAGGCATTCCGTCTATAAGAACGATTCGGTTGCGGCGCATTTCAGGGCACTGCGAGGGTAATCTCGCCCCAAAAATGCTGCACGGTATTCGGACTTTGAAATGCTGACTCTGCTCGTTCTGTCAGGGTTTGTGCCGTTTGTGCCAGTGGCGTGTACCGACTGCAATGCTGACGCACTTCCTTACATATAGCTATGCTGTACAATGGAATGTCATTGGTGGAGAGAGTAATACACTTTCGACGCGACTGTCGGCAATGTAGTTTAGGTGCTCGGAGATGTGCATCGAGGTTGCATGCACTGCGTGCGAAAAAAATTTGTCGCACCCCCCCTATATTATTAGCCACAAGACACGCTTCGATTAGCCTGCTGTGGAGAAGTTCTCGAACGGCCACATTCCTGTGGATGCCTGTGATAACTATATCAGTCAGCTATCAAGATAGCAAGAATAGAATCTTATCTATGATGTCATACCTCGTAATATGAATAGTGTAATAGATAAGATCATGTGATCATGTCACATGACTGGTCTAGAATCTGGTATCAGGAATAGAAGTTCCGAATATGAAATACCTAGATTCTCAACACGGTCCACCGAGAGATTGACGGGCGGGGACACTAAGTACTGGCGGGTGGGAAAAAAAGTGGTCTTCTTGCCGCATCAGTACGAAGAGTGACTGGTGATCACACCTCAGGCAAGGTCGAATAAATCGTGAGAACATAGTGGGAACTTATTCCACCTGGAGCCCAGAGGCAGAATATGTGCAGGTTAAATACCCGAGAATGTCCAATATGTTCTTGCACTTTATTCATCTTTGCCTCACGTGTGACTGGTGATCAACTATAATCGATTGATCGATATGACCCCACGAGGCATTCAGGCTGTGGTGGCTGAAACTGTGCTCCCCTCCACCCAGATGGATTTGCACAAACCGACACGGATTGGCGATTGTTATAATCGAGCTCTGGCGTACCGTTCGAAATATTATGAGCACTGTCTGTAAGCCAGTGTTGCTTCATTCTCAGCTGACATAAATTTGGATGCTATTTAATATCGTTTCGACTCGACTCCCTCATTCATCAAGTATATCGTGAGTAGCGAAGGGGACCTCGCGGCAATTCCCACCGGCCGCATCATTTGGGCACCATTGCCACGTCCAGGCCACGTCAAACCTCGGCATTCCCATTCCCCATGAGCCGAGACAACGCAACCATGTGCGCCTCGCAGATCGCCGAAAAGTAAAACTCGTGCTCCGAGTTATGCGGCTCGATCAGATTATGTGCGATCTCGTGCGCGAGCGTGAAGAACCTAGAACACGCCACACAGCCACATTCAGTCGCGAAAGTAAACGATTCGACAAGGCAAGCGACGGACCAGGATATATAGGCCTGCTGTTGTTGGCCGTTCTTGACGTCTTGGTCGTCTGTTGGAAGGGGGTCTATCTCAGCTCTATCGTCCTCGAACGTTGAGTACGATGACACTCACGCCATGCCTCGAAATAGCGCAAATTGAGGAAAATGCTTCCGTTCCTGTTGAACGCGATGAGACCGCCAGCCATGTCGTAGAATATGTGCACCGAGGTCATCGGAAGAGTATATATCTGAGCGAGTGGCGTCACGACGTGTATGAATCGAGCGAGCGGGTCGCGCATGCGCGTCATGAACGTGTCCGCGTCAGGCACATCTACTCATTGCTCAGTGATCCATGTTGTCGTCCGCTCCAAACGCCCTTGTTGAGTCTTACCTCGAGTGACAAAGA
>JBBPKI010001001.1:0-15668 GCA_038089155.1 Nevesoporus exiguus
TCGTCTCCCTCACCTGCTGGTTCCACTAGACATCGAGGTCGTGGAAGAGGTCATCGTGGCTCAGCCCACCCTGGTAGTGGCGGAAGGGGGAGTTCTGGAGGCTCAAGAAGCTCTGGAATGTGCTGGATTTGTGGATCTGACCAGCACAAGTCGCCCCACCACTATCTGAAAAATCAGCAGAAGACCGAGCACAAAGCGGACCAGAAAAGTGCTCTGCCCACCACTGAAACCAGTGCGCACATCTCTAGCGCACTTGACTCGGATGATGAAGACGGCGTTTTTGGCGTCTCTGAGGTCTTGTCAGATGACGACGACCTCCCTGGGCTTCTCTCAGAGGATTCCTCCGATGATGGAGATGGAAATAGCACTATCAATGAGGATGATTGGTTCTCACTTACCAAGGAAGACGCATTATTGGACAATGAAGTACTTGGCGATGACGACTGCTTTGCTGAGTCAGTCTTTTCCCACACCCCTAATGCCCATGACAGGCACCGCTACAAGACAGCAATGGGTGTCAATACAGGGGCTAATGATACACGACGTGTTGAACTTTACGATTCGGGCACGACATGCCATATCTCCCCATACTGAGATCAATTCGAGTTCCTCCACAGTATTCCTGCCAAGCCTTTTGTTGCTGCAAACCGCCAGACCTTCACTGCGACAAGCATTGGCGATATGCTTATTGAAGTCCCCAACGGACACGATGTTTCCCATCTACGTCTTACCGAAGTCCTCTTCTCCCCAGAAGTCGGTTATACACTTATTTCCATAGGCCGCCTCGATGAGCTAGGATTTTCCACAACCTTTGCTCATGGTTTCTGTACCATCCGAGGTACTGATGGCGTCACGATTGGACGCATTCCACGCACCCCAAAGGGCCTGTACCGGGTCATACATGATAACGATACTGCTCAAGTCACTGATGAAAGGTTAACCGTTATGGAACTTCACCGTCTGTTTGGGCACATTGCCCCATCTGCTGCTCGTCGACTTGCTGAGCAGGGATTAGTCACTGGACTTCGATTTGACACGTCCATCAGTGAAGACGGCACCTTCTGCAAATCATGCGTCTATGCAAAAGCCACTCGCAAGCCGATAGCGAGAGAACGACAGGGGGAGTGTGCCACCGCAGTTGGCAACATCATTTGGTCTGATCTCTGGGGACCAGCTCCGATTGCAACGCTGGGAGGAAGACGTTACTATGTCACTTTCACAGATGATCATTCCCGCCTCACCTACATGTACTCCCTCCGTCAGAAGAGCGAAACCTTCAGCGCATACAAGTTGTTTGAAGCCTGGCTGGATTGTCAGCTCGCTGCCAAGGTCAAGCTCCTCCACTCTGACCGTGGAGGTGAGTATCAGGCAAAGGAATTTGTTCTTTACCTCCAGCGTCAGGGCACTCTGCAGCGTTTTACTGCCCATGATACCCCACAGCACAATGGTGTCGCCGAATGTTTGAATCGGACGATCTTGGAGCGAGTCCATGCCATGCTCCATGCCAGTGGATTATCCAAGTACCTGTGGGGAGAGGCTGTGTGTCACGCTGTCTGGCTGAAGAACAGGACACCCACCAAGGCCCTGGATGGCTGTACGCCATATGAAGTCGCTTTTGGGAAGAAGCCGGACCTGAATGGTTTGCGCGAGTGGGGTTCGGATGTCTATGTCCGGACAAACCTAAATGATAAGCTGGGAGGACAACGCGTCAGCAAGGTGAAGTGGATGGGAGTCAACGAACAATCTCCAAATGCTTTTAGAGTATATTGGCCTGAAAAGCGTATAGTCACTGTCGAAAGAGATGTCTACTGGGACAAAACGCCACGTACCGTTGAGGGGGAGGATAATCCCGATATCCTTTTAATCGATGCTATGTTGACTCATCCAGTCCCTCTCCCTCCTGTTGCTGACCCTGCCAAACCAGAGACTCCCTCTGCCACTCCAAATCCTGACCCTCCAGTCACCCCTGAGTTGCTTGACTCATCTCATCTGAAACGTACTCGCCGACCCAGCCAACGGGTTCTTGACATAATAAATGGCAAGGCCTCAACAACTGCATTGCCACGAGGAGTGCAGCAGCCCATTCCCATCCCTGAGGAGCCAGTGCCACCACCTGAACCTTCTACTCTCGAAGCCGAAGGTACCACTGACCAGATAATGGCGATCGCTGATTTCGATAGCGAGATCGAACTTGCCCTTGCGATGGACAAACACATGGCTTTCCAGAAGGTGCTTGAACCAGCCACTCTTGCCGAGGCTAAGCGTTGTCCTGATTGGCCTCGCTGGGAGGAAGGGATCAGAGAGGAGTTAGCAACGTTGATGAAGGCAGGCACATGGGAGTTGGTCGACTTACCACCTGGCGCGAACCTCGTCAGATCCAAATGGGTTTTTTGTGCTAAGAAGGATGCTGCGGGCAACATCGTACGCTACAAAGCCCAGTTGGTAGCCCAAGGCTTCTCCCAAGTCCCCGGTGTTGACTATTTCGATACCTACGCACCTGTCGCCAAGCTTGCCTCGATCCGAACTGTCCTTGCTCTTGCTGCGCGGGAGAACTTTGAGCTACACCAAGTCGATATTAAAGGGGCATACCTCAACGGTGAGCTGAATGATGATGAACGCATATACATGCGGCAGCCACCAGGCTATGCTGATCCGGCTAGCCCCCACCGTGTATGCTGTTTGCGAAAAACACTGTATGGTCTCAAGCAGAGCAAACGAAGATGGTACCAGAAGCTTGTCGAGATCTTGGTCTTGAAGCTCGGCTTCAAGCAGTGTATGGTTGATCAAGCTGTTTTCGTAAAGAAAACATCCTCCTCCCTCATCATTATCGTTGTGCATGTTGATGACTGCACTATTGCAGCCAATACTATCAACCTCATCACAGCCCTTAAATCACAGCTGCACAAACATGTGGAGATCACCGATCTCGGCGAACTCCATTGGCTGCTGGGTATCGAAGTCACATGCGATCAAGCAAACCGTACCATTTCCCTCTCGCAGCGTACTTACCTCGATTCCATCATTAAGCGTTTTGGCTTCGATCAGCTCAAGCCCATTTCAACGCCCATGGAACCTCAGGTCAAGTTGGCAACCTCACAGTCACCTTCCACCAGTGCTGAATATGCTGCCATGCACCACATTCCGTACTGAGAAGCCGTTGGATCACTCATGTATGCCGCACTTGGTACGCGCCCCGACATTTCGTATGCTGTGACTGCCGTTTCTCGCTTCTCCAGCAACCCTGGCATGCCTCATTGGGAGGCTGTCCGCCGTGTCTACAGGTACCTCCTTGGCACGAAGAATTTGTGGCTCACCTATGGAGGATTGGTGAAGCCGCTGGAAGGATTTACAGATGCTGACAGTAGTATGGGCAAGGATCGCAAATCCATCTCTGGCTATGCCTTCCTGATCGATGGAGGAGCCGTTTCTTGGAGCTCGAAGAAGTAGGAGATAGTCTCCCTCTCAACGACCAAGAGTGAATATGTCGCTGCAATGCACGCCATGAAGGAAGCACTGTGGCTGCGCTCACTCATTGCTGAACTTTTCGCACCGCTCAACACCTCTATCACCCTCTTCTCCAACAATCAATCTGCTATTGCCCTCGCGAAAGACCATCAATACCATGCGCATACTAAACACATCGATGTGCGCTTCCATTTCATTCGATGGATCATTGAGGAGGGCAAGCTGCGCCTCATCTTCTGCCCGACCGACGACATGGTAGCTGATACGCTGACCAAAGCGTTACCTTCACCCAAGGTGAAGCACTTCGCCACTGAACTGGGACTTCGCACAGCTTGAGGGGGAGTGTTGGAATGAGCAATCCGTGCTCAGTCTCGGGCCGCAATGCCCAACCGTATGTTTCACACTTTTCACTTTGATCATGATATTGTGCCAGTTGTTTCAACATGCTGAGTACCGGTGCATCCTTGTTAGTCTGACATCATAATACAGGTTTCAGGTATTATTCCTTCATACTGTGCTTGGACCGTTAGGGACCAAGCACACGCCTTGTCTCATGTCTCACTGCCTTTCGTATATTAGACCTTTCATTTCGCCGCCTCCCTCAGTCCGTTTGCCTGCGCACGAGACTGAGGTGAGCCTTTTATTTGTGATACGAAACCCAATTGAGCTTACCGCTGTCGTAGTTATGCTGTTGCTTGATAGGTACGAAATATAGTCCGTTTGCCTGCGCATGAGACTGAGTTACGCTGTCGCTCGATAGCGGTCATGCGCATCTTGTTGATCTTATAGTGGCTATCCATCATCAGAAACACTATGCAAGCAGTGTCACTTCATGACTACCTCGATGAATCATTCTGTCCAGACGACATTGCAGTTAACTGACCTGGCCACATCTGCTGGCACAAGGCCAATGCGTTTGTCAAGTCCATTCTCATGACAGTGATGACAGAAGAAGTTCAGACACAGGTTGCCCACCTCGAAACAGCCGCACAAATATGGTCTGAAGCCCACCCATCTCTACTCTGGCACCACCGCGACCAACTGGACACTTACCATTGTATCCCTTGTCAGCACCCGCTACACTGACAGTGAAGACGTGGCAGCGCACATCACTAAGATGAAGATGCTCTGTCGTGACCTAATCCTTATGGAACATGATATTGCCGATGACCTCTTCACTTGCTTTCTCTGAATTTCCATGCCACCATCATGGAACTACGTATTCTTGGCCCTCCCCGATCACTACACATCTGTGGAAATCGAATGCCACATCCGCGATGAGTCCAATGTCTGCACCAACCAAAGTACCAGCTCGAGCACCCTACAGGCAACTCAACAAGGCCAACCATACTGTGAACACCACAAATATACAGGCCACTGGACCAAGGACTGCTACTCTAGACACCGGAAGAAGAAGTTGAAGAAGGACAAAAAGAGTGATGAGAAAGGAGATAGCAAAAGAAAGTCCGAGAATAACTCAGGACAGTCCAAGTCAAAAGATAAAAGCAAATCAAGCCAAAAGCAGGCCAATCAGGCTGTCGTGAGCGCAGACAGCGACTCAGATAGAGGTCACACGGACTCAAATATGTCTGCCCATCTAGCCGCAACCACCATCTACCCTAACCTCGGATGGATCCTCAACAGTGGTGCAACCAATCACATATGCACGGATTGCTCCGCTTTCGCAACCTTTACACCCTCCAACGAATCTATCAAGGATATAGTCAAAGATGGACCTGAACTCTGCGTTCTCGGAGTTGGAACAGTACTTTTCAAAGTTTCTGTTAAAGGCCGCACCGACCATGTCATTAAACTACTCAATGTTAGCTACTGTCCCAATGCCCACAACAACCTGATTTCAGAGAGTCGAATTGATCTAGGAGGATGTGAGATCACCAAAAAGGGTGGCCATGTCACCATCAAGAGACCTATGGGCGAAACCTCACTAGAAGGCTGACTACAGAGTAATCTATACAAAATCCATGGCTCTGTCGTTTCTCCCTCATCTGACTTTGCTGTCACCTTCACCACCTGACACTCATCTAATCTTGACCTCTGGCATGCCTGACTTGGTCATATAAATCTCGAATCACTCCGATACCTTGAATGTCACAATCTCATGACCAGCATGGACCTCTGCGGGAAAGGAGAACTTGGCCCCTGTAATGGATGTGCCAAAGGCAAACACTACTTGGCCCCATTCCCATCTAGTGCTACCAATAGGGCTACCAAACCCATTGAATGCCTCCATATGGACCTTCAAGGACCATTTGACCCCTCGACCTTAGGATATCTATATACCCTCAGCGTCATTGATGACTACAGCCAAAAAGGGTGGAAAGAATTCTTGAGGCACAAGGATGAAGCCCCTGACTGCATCAAAGTACTTATTGAATGCTTCGAGACCTACACTGGCTCATGCGTCAAAATGATACGATCTGACTGCGGCGGCGAATTCCTAAATTCCCGGCTCCAATCCTACCTTAAACGAAAAGGTATTACACATGAGCTAACAGCACCACACATGCCACAACAAAATGGCATAGCTGAACGCTTCAATCAAACTACCCATGAAAGTGCACTCACTATGCTTGAGGACACACAAATGTCAAAAGGTTTTTGACCTGAGGCACATGAATATGCCAACTACATATGTACGGAATCACAGCCCCACAAAAGCCCTATCACACATGACACCAAACAAGGCCTTCTACAGCCGCAAACCTGATGTCTCCACCCTCCGGGTATTTGGCTCACGCTGCCACGTACGTATTCCACCTGACCTATGATGCAAACTTGATCCACACTCCATTGACGGAGTTCTCTGTGGTTTTGAACGAGGCTCTAAAGCCTACAAGATTTGGATTCCATCCAAACACAAATTCATCACTTCGTGCAATGTCATTGTGTACAAACAGATACACAGCCACGACAATGCCAACCCTACCTCTACTCCTACCACCTCGAGCCAGGGGGTGCCCCAACTCACCTCTCCCGCTGCTCGGATTGAGGGGGTGACATTGGATTCCAATCCGAACAACTCACCTCCACAGGATTCCACTCCACCAAACAACACTTTACCTAACGTAGCTCAACCTACTTGACCCCGCTCGGCCTCTGTACCAAACCTTGTGCAGCCACCACCCCATTGATCAGAACGTGTCACTCGACCATCATGGAAAAAGGAGGCTGCTGAGAAATAGGCAGCAATAGAAGCCAAAGCTCATACCAAACGAAAAGCCCTGCGGGAAACCCAAAAACAGCACACAGTCGACATCCCTCCTCAGCCAGCCGAACAAAGAATCGCCCAAACTGCCTACAGCACGATCCATGGCAAGGTCACACCTCAGAACTTTCAACAAGCTGTTTCTGGCCCCAACTCAGACAAGTGGTGGAAGGCAATGCATGAAGAGTTCAACATGCTACAGAGGCACAGGACCTGGGAACTCGTCGACCGACCCAAAGACCGCAAAGTCATCAGCTGCCAGTGGACATACTTGATCAAACATGGCCCCGATAGTGAGATCACCAGGTACAAGGCATGACTCGTTGCCCAAGGCTTCTCACAAGTCCCTGGCCTCGACTTCAGCGATACGTTTTCACCCACAGTCTGCCTTGACTCACTCCATGTGATCCTACACTATGTGGCAGCGCATGGTTGGTACTGCAGCCAAGACGACGTCACTGGTGCCTTCCTACACAGCAAGATCGACCACGAGATCTACATGCACCAACTAGAAGGGTTCGATGATGGCACGGACAAGGTCACACACCTACTCCTCAGCCTATATGGGATCAAGCAAGGTTCCCACCTCTGGAACAAATACATGCATGAGAAGCTGAGTACCAACGGCTTCATCTGTCTCCCATCAGACCCTGCTGTCTATGTACGCTGCTCTGGAGATAGCACAGCCATCACTGTGATTCACGTTGACAACGCGCTCACTATCGCAAGCTCCAAGACAATGCTCACCGAGACCCAGAAACTTCTCCACAATCTCTTTGAGATGAAAGAGGACCCAAATTGGGCTCATGGTCATCAAACTTATCGATGACTGACAAAATCGCCAAGTCACACTCTCACAGGCTCAGTACGCCGAAACACTACTCAAGTGCTTTCAAATGGACATGTGCAACCCCGTCTCCACCCCACTCGATCCTAGTGCCATCATGTCCAAGACCGACTGACCACAGACAGATGAGGAAAAGGCCGAAATGGCCAAGTACCCATACTGTGAGGCCCTCAGTGGCATCACTTGGCTCTCCATCATCTCACACCCTGACCTCGCCTTCGCCACTAGCCAGCTTGGCCAATTCAGTGCAAACCCTGGACAGCCACACTGGAAAGTGCTCATGCATGTCTTCAAATATCTACAGGGAACACTGTAACAGTCATGGTTTCCTATTACCAGCAACTGACTTCTACCTCTGGGCTATCAGCCGACCTAGAGAGGGGAGGCACTCACGAAGAGGCACAATGTCCCTAACTAGATGTAGAAGTCCCTTGGTTAGCAGGGCGACTCTTTGAGTTTGCTAACGATCCGCACTGTCTTGTAGTGTGGCACTCGACTAGCAGGATGACCCTCTTAGGGTTAGCTATCGACTGGAGGACGGACCTTCGCTAGGTCAAAGGAAGTACCTGGACAAGGTACTTGGCAACTCTCCTCTAGGTGAGGCGTGCAAGGATTCGCTGTACTTCCTGAGAGAAGGGTAGGCAAGGACAAGGAGCTTAGCAATAGTTAACCACAAAGAGTAGTAAGAATTGGCTGAGGCTGTCACAACAGTACATGGCGGTTAAGTAGTGTCTAGCTAGAGGCGGCTATGTCTGCAGCCAATGGTGGTAACCATCTATCAAAGATAGTAGGGAAGGTAACGCGTCACCAATCAATAGATGGTGATGAAACGGGCTATGCCAAAGATGATCAAAAGAAGATGGAAACCAAGATGATCAAAGGAAGACAGTGATGAAGAAGTCTGAAGCTATACTAACAGGATCAGGCGGATGTCATCCGAATACAGAATGACACGGTATGGAACGTATGCCTCCTGTGTGATCAGTCCCTCCCAAAGGCGAATGAAGAAAATAAATAGGAGGTGACCATGGAGAAACAAAATTGTAACAAATGCATGACTTAGCCCTCATGCTTGGCAGGGTCTCTGATGATGACCCTAATGTACTCATTGGCTATGCTGACGCTAGCTTCGCACGCGATGTCAATGACCACCGTTCCCTATCTGGCTACATCTTCCAACTCAGCGACGCAGTAATATCATGGAACAGCAAAAAACAGGACCATGTCACCACTTCGTCCTGCGAAGCTGAATACATTGCCCTTGCCCACTGCGCAAAGCAAGCTCTGTGGCTGCGCTACATCATCCGAGACATTGGAATATACGGCGGAGATGAACCACCGCTCACCGACCTCTTCTGCGACAACACAGCTGCCATCGCACTCACACGGGAAGCCTGATTCCATGGCTGAAGTCGCCACATTGGCACTCATTACCACCTTGTGCATGAACATGTTGAAGATGGAACTTTTGGAGTCACATGTACCAATGGATGACATGCTTGCCGATGGACTTATGAAGCTGCTCACACGCGAACCACACGAGATCATGCTTGCCCACTTCTCACTAGCACCTGTCTGAGGGGGTGTGTTGGAGACCATCCCGTTTCCTAGTACATACTTAGTATTCTTTCGTACTTACATTAGATTACCATATTTGGATGACAGCATCCATTGACTCGCGTGTCCACCTGTCACACTTTCTCCAGTCTCATACAACATCAACTGGAGGTAAGCCCACTGTACACTACACAATAGTCACTTGCTCATGTACTATAGTCCTTACAGACTCGTGTTACAGGTAACTACTAATACAGTCTCATACAATGTCAACTGGAGTCCTTACAGACTCGTGTTACAGATCGATGTCCCTTTTACATGCACATGATCGCGTCTGATTTGTCGAGCTTACCATGATCTAATACAAGCAAGTCACAGAAAAGAACACACAAGGTGCAAGGTCCTCACCGCTGATCTGGAATACATGGGGGAGGGGAGTGGTAAGCTTGAGTAAAGAGGCCGTGCCCACCCCTGCACCTGACCAAGAGCATTACTAAACCAATGGGCTCTAGGATGATGCATAGCACTCACCATTGGCTTGGGGTATAAGGGTCGACGAAGCAGTAATGGCGGGTGAAGAGGTACTTTGTTCTCCTGTATCCAACAGGACGGTGTTACTCAGGGTAGTCTACTACCATATGCAACACTTACCATTGACATGGGGCATGACAACGTTGGGTGAAAGCATCCAGCCTACCTCTGCGTCTACACAAGGGAGAGCGTTGGAAAGGTAACCCAGGATGTTAGGGAAGTGGGTATTGTGGGGAACTTGTTCATAATGGCCATCAGGCAAGGGAGCATAACTAGTAAAGCTGAACTCATGCGGCATGTTCAACGCAACCAAAGCTGCTACAGCAGCCGTACCAACAGGACTTCTGCCCTTTCTTACTAGTCTGATGATTCTAGTCTTCAGTCCCTCGCAGTACTCTGTTGAAAAGATGGTCGGAAGAGACAACAGCAGTCACAGCACTCTCACCTGGCCAGTATTGAGCCAGAGATGTGATCATCTTGAGTGACGCCACCAAATGGCTAGGTGCTATGAGAGTATAAGCTAAAGAAGTACCTGACGATATGAAACCATCACCTTTGACTTCCAATATCAATGAAAGCCTTGTTTTCCAAGTTTTATTCCCATCTGATACCATGATGAGCTGGTCTATAACGTGATCTTGTTTGTCCTCTGCAAAGAATGAGTATGTATAAAGATGAGAAGGGTTAAGCACACCATCCTGGAAGAGGCTGCATAGACTATCGACGACTAGCAGATACAAGTTCTTCACAATACTCTTAGTGGTCCATTCAAGTACAGCTATGAGAGCCCCGATCACGTTGTCGTGGGCAATGAAGTGTCGTTGGAGCTTTTCATGTCTTGCCACAAATCATACAACATAGAGAATCCATAGAAGATACAGGTGATCGTGGGAAGACAATACATGTTTGAGAGAGTCCCTCACATCCTTCGCCAGCTTCAAAAATTCCAACCTGGGAGTAGAGAAGTCAGCTATCAGGGTGCATGGATCAGCAAACACCTCTAGGGAAATACGCATGGGCAGCCTACAGATTGAATCATGAATGACGGTAAAGGTAAATCTCTCAAAATCAGATTGCTCCCACAAAGATTTTATCAACCATTCTGGCATCAGTATGCTTCGAGTGTCTGGCCCTCAATAGATCAGAGTATAAGGAACATATCACAGATGGGTTGGCAGAGAATGCAACCTACTGAGATCGAGTAAGAGTAACACTTCCCTGAGGGATTTCAACATCTGTATTCGATCAACGAGTAACGAAATCAGTGATCGGACCACCATGCTTTCGTCCAGTTGTTCAGATTTCCAGGGCTCAGTCATCCATAGCTCCCTCGGGATCTTCTGCAACATCATTGGAAGACTAATGTCGCATGCTAGGGTAGCTTGTGGTGTATACATTTCGCCAGGAAGCACGGAGGTGTGAATATATTGACCTGGGAGGACCAGCCAAGGACAAGACAAGTGTGGCCTGCAGACAATCATCAATCAAACCACGAACTGAATACACTATAATAGCATCACCTAGAGCTATGCTTACCAGTACCGCTAAATGATACTTGATGGCAAGTAGGAAGAAGCTCAAAACATCTCCAGAGAATGTCCATCAAGTCCCATCTTCTGAGATCAATATCTTCTGGATTCCAGGTAAATCTTTCTGATCTAAGAACTAAACCAAGGGAGGTGGCTTCCTGTGCCATCCATATAAGTGGCACGTTGCTGGCATGAACAGGGTCATGTGCATCGTCCACAGGGGAAGCAAGCCCTTTAGTGCATCGCTTGCCAATTCCACCACTACACATGATGATGTGTCAGGTTTATCCCTTGTGTGAATCAATACACAACATACACATCAGCATGACAGCCCGCAAACCAGACTTCTCTCACATCACTAATGGTGGATTGAGAAATTTGCACTCCTATGTGATTAGCATTCATTTCTATAAAGTACTCTGGCATAAATTTGACACGATGTTCATCAAGAGCAAGCACATGTCGTAGATGACACATGTTTTTCACGGATGAAGAAGCAAAGTTGTGGACATCCTGCTGAATGAGACCCAATGAGGACACCATATCCCTGGTCAAAGCCAGCTTTAGATAGCATGAAAGGCAAGATACAGGATATGACATACAAGACCCCAATGAAATGGATCCTCACACCTCTCCGACAAAAAACTTTCTTGAATTTCACTGCTGACTCGCTTGTCTTTGGGTTATTAGGATCGATAGAGATGTAATAGTGATAGGCACTGTTGTAGTATGTTTATGGAGTATGGGACTCGCACAAAATAATGGTGGGGACACTGACTGGTCAACCCTTTCCTTTGCGGTTACCAGACCTAGCTGGTATGAATGTAAGTTTAACAATATGACAAATGTTGTGTGTGCTCACCTCGTGGATCATACCAGCGAGTACTCTCACTTGATATGCACCTCGAGAAAACCCTGCGAGCGTCTCATCACAATCCATTACAGTCAGCAGAGAGCATAAACACACCAAACAAATATATCTAGTCCCCTTCCTGATAGGTCTCCACTAGCCAATCGTACACATCCTTCACATTTTTATCCACGTTCCTGCAAAAATCAAATTGATTACCAGTGGGATAGCTATTTACAAAGAACAAACCAAGCAAGTGACTGTTCCAATCCACTGTAGAAAACCCTTTGTATGTGGCTTCATAGAGGCAAAACGTCGAACAAGTGATTGCTGATCCCTTCAAAATAGCACTTAAGTTGTCCAGGCGGGCTGCTTCCCTCAAATGCAGCGTCATACAACCTCATGACATTGGATTCCTAGCAGAATACATAGTCAGCAATGCAAGGCCATAGCACAAACAATCCATTACCCTGGTAGTGCATTCACGCGGGAGGCCGTTGATGAAGATGGCAAGGTTCCTCGAATTCTCCGAGGTATTTCTACAAGTGGGGCATTGGAATCATAGGTGTGTTGACTCCGACATTCGCACTGGCAGTGGAACCTCAAATATCTGGGAGAGCAGGAGAGGTACTATCATTTCACCTACATAAAGTGCAACTGGTACCTTGAGTGCAAATTCCGGAAATGCATTTAAAACACTACATTCCTTGTACTCTACAAGCTCGAAAAAATTATCAGAGATGCTTTAGTATCTAGTCTAGCTGAGGAACAAAAATTGGGTATAAGTTGGATGCTGTTGTGCTCATAATCCACTAGACGATCAAGAGATGTCGAAAAATAGAGACTAGATCACCCCCCGAACTGAGAGATCCTACCAATGAACTTGCAAAATGATGTCTGGAGATTATGGGGTAACACATGAGGGATCTCTGTGCCAATCGTAAGAGTAAGAAACTTACTGGATGCTTGTGTAGCGCAAGTATATCACATTTTGGAGAAGAGGAATTGTCACGCTCAAGCATGAACGTGACGAGATTCAATCTCCTCTTCGGCATGGGTGGCTGTCTCTCTCCTAGCATCACCACCATACCGTGCCTGCCGCGACACGCTGAGATTAAACATTTAAGAGCCCATTGTCATCAGTTGTGTGACCCGGAGTGTCACAACTTTTGCAGTGGAGGTGCAAAACATCAGAAGTTCTCTGCACCCTTAAAATAAAATACAAAAAATCGAAGAAAATGAGAGGGAGATGTATTAGTGTACTCTCCACCCATACTATAACTCCAAAGAGTGCAACCGCTGTTGTTGAAGCGTTAGACCCGAATTACCTTGTTTTTTGCACTTTAGGTGAAATGATAGTACCTGCTACAGTAGAACTTCTCATACTATTGTTGCTTCCTTAGTGCAAAAAACATGGTATTTCATCTTTAACACCTCAACAACATCCTCTATACCTCTTGGCATGATAATATGGATGCAGTACATGTTAATACATCACCTCCTTTTTTATCAGATTTTTTCTTTTTCATGTTACTGTTGTTTTCATGTGACTTGTCCACCCATGGAAAAAATTTGTAATAAAAATGTCTCATATCCTCGTGCCCATAGAACCTCAACTGCTGCTTGGAACCACCTAGAAACTGCACCATTCAACTTGCTGAAGGTAGGAGAACACCTCTTAATGTGACCGATATAGTGTAGACTGATTTTTGGACAGCTCAAATTTCAGTGCCTCAGCATTTTCTTTGGCATAGATCAGTACTCATCTCTGGCTGCAGAAACAGCCCATCAGGATGCTGTTGGAATTAGCAAGCGCGCTGCCACCCGATCTCGTCCGGCCCGACCAGTCACCGGTGCACAACTGGCGTGCATGCGCTATGAACATTTGGCAGCACCCTCACGCGTAGTATACTTTTGTTATGATATTCACACTCGAGCAGTTCCAGGGAACCACTAATGAGGAGAAACAAGTAACAATTCCAAGACTGGAGAACCAGTCGACTAGATACATGGGTTTATATAGTGTTCGACTACGTCCTTACTAATACTATGATATCATGGGAATGGAATGTGATAGAATATGATGGAACAATGACGTCATGTGAAGAATGTTCGAGAAGAATCGGTGACTTAGTGAAGAGAGACAAAAAGTTCTAACAACTTTACCTGATTTTCCCTGAGCTTAACAGGCATTCTACTCGCAACCTTATGGTTTACTTCATATTTTGTACAGTATATAAGACCTACATATCGTATGTAGACACCTCAGTCCGTTGCACCGCACGACGACTGAGATTGTCTCTCGACAGCCGTCGTGCCTCCCCTTTCTCGCGCATATATTCTATAAGGTTATGAGCCCTGCGCTCTAATCGCATTGATCAAGAAAGCGCACATCTCACCATGTCAACTGTCCTTACCCCTTCCGATACCCTTCCGAGCAATGTCCCAAAGCTCGATGTTAAAGGTACCAACTGGGCAATTTTCGCTTTTCGTTTCAGAGTCGCTATCCGAGCAAAGGGGCTGTGGGGCCATGTTGATGGTACCACTATGAACCCGAACCACCAGGCGACTGCCACGCAGACCTTGACTGCAGATCAAGTGGCTGAAAACGCGAAATGGTTGAAGGACGAACATATGGCAATGTACTTGCTGACTCAGCGCATCCCGGACTCGACTGCGCTGCGTATCCAGAAGAAGGACACTGTTGCCGAAATGTGGAATGAGATAACGAAGGAATATACGGAGAAAGGCGCGTACGCACAGACGGACCTGCGTACGCAATTCCTTGAGTCGAGACTGACCAAGGGAGGCGATGTTCGCGAGTTCCTGGATGGACTGCGAACGAAGCGAGAAGAACTGTCAGCCGTTGGCGTTGACGTTGATGAAAAGGATTACCGATCGACTATCATAAAATCCCTTCCAATTTCGCTTGCCAACTTCGCTTCGACTCAGCTTACCGCTGCGCGGCTTTTCAGCCCAACGAAGACGCTGGACCCTGATGTCCTCATCTCTGTGATAGCCGAAGAGGCGGAGCGCCAAAAGGCCAAGTGTCCCGCGCGTATCAATTCGATGGACCGAGACTGGGACGAGGCAATGTCTGCCGGATCGTCAGAGAGCTCGAATGGACAAGCTAGAGGTCAGCACAGCCATGAAAACCGATGGCGAAACTCGAGGAGAAGTCCGCCAGAGTGCTGGGAATGCGGATCGACAGAGCACCTAGCAGCTTTCCATAGAAAGGAAGCGAACGAGAAGAAACTTACCGATACGGAGGCCACCCATATCGCCTATGATGATAGCGACTCGGAAGATGGCGTATTCGGTGTTTGGGATGAGTCGATTGACGATGCAGATGAAGAGGACAGCGGCGACTGGTTCTCGGTTACTGACGAGGACGTATGGGACCTCGAGGAGTCTCGAGCGCTGAGAGTTGACGACAAGATGTCGGTCGATTGCGCGGACCCTGCTATGGACCTGGAGAACGTCGCGACGCGAACAAATAACAAGCCGGATGGGCCGCTCAAGTCGAGAGCTGGCGAGATCCGAGAGGCCAAGGAAACGGTCGAGAGGGCAGGCAGAGATGGCAAGAAGGCCGATGAGCGGAGAGGACAAGAGGCTGGGGCTGAGAGTCCAGGCAAGGGAGCCAAGGACAAGAGCGCCGCCAGC
>JBBPKI010001002.1:0-15668 GCA_038089155.1 Nevesoporus exiguus
CACATGAATAAGTAATGAACGTTTGGTGGTCCTGTCTTGGTCAAATAGATCCTACGATTCTACCATGCGTTCTGAATGCAAGCGGACCAGGAGTATTGCATCCGTAGATGATATTGTCCGGGAATTACTTACCAAAAGAGAAGAGTGTCAAAGTAAATATTCAACTCCAGTCACGAATACTGGCTGGGACTGCGGCCACCTTGCACGAAAGCGAGGCAAGAGCATTCAGATAATCAAAATGCTATTACCACCATATTAGGCGAAGCAGCACGAATACGAGATACCGAATTGGGCGAAGAAACGAATCCGCAGGCACGTCACATAATGGCAGGAGAATGTGGCTGACGAGGTCGGTGCACACATACATCGCACAACCAAAGAACTGTGCCATGCGGAAGGGAAGGTGTGGGAGGAGTGCAAGAGAACGGAGTGGGCAACGAGACCATCTGCAGAAAGCGGTGCCACGCAGGGCCGTAGCAGACATACTCAAAGAATACAGCAATCGGTCAATCTATTCAGACGTTGGCTTCGCAGACTGCGCCAGAATGGTGGTGTATAAATCAGATAAGCGTGTGACCTGCAAGTTGATGACCATCATCGAGCCATGGCGCAACCTTCAACGAAACGAGATGAATTCACCCAGCTTCCTCGCCCGTATAGACAGCGTCAGTTTACTGTTAGTCCCACGTGTCTTCCCAGAATACCGAGTGGTCATCCACCATAAATCCGCGGTCTTATGGGAGGCCACGGTTCTCAAAGAACTTCCCAGCATTCTCGTCCCAAGTAATGACCGCAGAATCCCGCTTCCGCCACGCGTGCATTACGGCTTCACGTTGGAGATCGAGCGATCCGAGGAACTTCTTGAACAAAGGTTGGCTACTCCTCCGAGCGTATTCAACATCGATCCGTTTCATGTGCTTATTCACTTCCAACGCGAGGTATTCTACTACAATACAAAATTCGAAACAGTTTATCCCAACAGAACCGACCCGAAGTTCTCCATTGCCGTCAGCAGCAACTGGGAACTATCGCAGTCCAGACGGTTGGACGGAGTTATGAAGGAATTGAAAGACTTTAGGAATTTCGAATCAAAAGATGTTAGGTATACATTCTGAAGCAAAAGGTGTACTCATCTCCAACTACTGCGCAGACAAGTCAATACCCTGGGCCCGAATGTCCGCCAGATATATCCGCTCTTCATCCAATATGAGCAGACCCGACTTGGTGAATATCATCTCGGGGATCGTGGTGTTGAAAAAGAATTTCCCGATCAGGGTGCCATTCGAGTTCCATACGTGCACTCCATCTCCACACCCTGAAAACACGTTCCCGTTCGTGTCGAGTTGAATCCCATCAGGGATACCAGAATCACTGTAAGCGAAGACACGACGGTTTGCGAACAACTGCGTCACTGGATCAACGTCGTATTGATAGCTGTTACAACCCAAAGTAAGCATGGCGATCCAAAACCCTCTATGAACTTACAAACTTACATCGTAGCTGGAAGCGTCTGGTTTGTTCCTAGAAAACCACCGACCGAACCAGAGTCCGTCCTGACGACGTAGTTGTGAACCCTCGCACCACATTGGGTCATTATATCAACATCCAACTTACACAAAAGCAGTCTTGCCGTCTGAGGTGAACGCGATCCCGTTCGGGTTCACAAATTGATCCGCGACAACTTGGACTTGACCAGTCGAAGGATCGAATCGATACACCTGTGAAGGTAGCATTGGCTCGGGTCGGAATCTATTCAAGTACCCGTACCTAATAAAACTTGTCAGTATTACTCTTCTCTTAGGTTAGTGGAGAACGCACGAGGGGTCTGTGAAGTAAATAAGATCGGTACCGGGTAGTATCTTGACATCGTTGAGCGAGTTAAACTGTCTGCCTAGGAAGTTGTCCAGCAGCACAGTGGTATTGTACCGCCCCGCCGGATTCACGAGCACAATCGAAGGAGGCAGGAGCGCGCGTCCCGATGTGACCAAGAGCAGATTCCCCTTATATGGACCCGTCCCTCCATTCGTCATCTGTACTGCATCAGAAAGGTTCAACTGAATAATTGTCAGCGGTTCACTCCTGATCTCCCCTGTGGATCTTGCTCACTGTCTGGATGGGTACGTCAACTGACCCGGTGGTACCAGCAAGCGCATTATCGACTTGCGTCATATTGATCATCGAGACGACGCTATTGTTGTACCACCCACTGTATCCAAGAGTACCGCCAGCATTACTAGCGAAGAATGTGACATTGAGGTCAGGAACATATATGGGGGCTTCGTGAGCAACGGCGAAGCCTGGGTGAGATGCGACGAGCCGAATGGTCGCATTGAGTCCTGTTATGCTGAGGAAGGAGGGATCAAAGAATTGGATGACTGGCGGGGGCGTATTCGTGGGATCGAAGCCAACCAAAGAGTCATTTGTACGCCATTGAGTATAGTTGGGGCCCACGACGGTGTAATTGAGCGGGTTGATGTACTAATTTCGTCAACACTCCCCTCATGCGCACATTTGTAGATAACGTACGACGGCGCCACTGGGCAAAGTAAAGTCCAAGGGTGCAGCCGCTCTCACCCTCAAGGCCACGGTGATGGCGGTCGCCAACAGAGCCAAGGCGGACGGGACCATAGTTAAGTGGAGTGCTTCGAAAGAGACGAGGCGGTATGCTGGACGCCGTAGTCCTTACTCGACCGGTTAGTGCAAAAGGGAGGAGTTTAAACCTACCTCCTTGAAGCATTCCCTACTTTTATAGCCTGGACCAACCCTTCCGTCAGCCGCCCAAAATCAATCTATTAGCCGTACATGTCGGCATGAAGTAAACAGACCAAATCGAGACGACATCGGGAATACCTAGAAGCGGTACTGTAAGTACTTCCGGGTTTATCCCGCGAAAAGTATACCATGTGCTCTCAGAGCCCACCACTCTAATTTATGTTCCAGGAGGCTGCAGGTTTTGCAGTCAGCCTTCAAATATCTAAGATGGAGTGAGCCCGGAGTAGTAAGCCTTCGTGTTGACCTTTATTTGACTATACTCGTGGCGCGATGAACCGATTTACCGGTGATCGGCTACTAGTAATCCGTGTCGCTTCGTCGACTTCCCCTCGTCGTGGGAAGGCGGGGAGTGGCTACTGCATGGGAACGATGAAATCTTTACGGATGCCCGAAAGAGCTCCCTTCGGTCCAATGCCTGTGGGAGTCCAGAGAGATCCGGTCCGGGCTTAGCCCCGAGGGAAAGCCTCTCCCTCCCCACTCGTTATTTCCCCATCTAAGGGTCGCCAGCCGGTAGATGAGTCGCGCACGCACACCCTCTCTCGCGGTCCCTGCCATTTGCCCATTCCCACTTACTGCTCAACTGGTAGTTCTCCTAAACAGCTCTGGAAGGGCGGCGGTTGCAAGCCCCCTGACGAGAGCTTTCGTACGCTCGAAACCGCTGCCATCCCGCCCCTTTACCCGTCCATGCGCATACTGCATGGAGCACCACTCTTACGCTGTCGTGATCCTCGGAGAGGGACGACCAGCGGGTGCAGCAAACGGGTGGACAGCCCAGGTCACCTCTCCTCGCACACGGACTAAGGACTGGCCCCCCTCCGGGGCTCAGTCCCCCCAACTCTCCTCCTAGTGTGAGAGGGGCATCATGGCGCTTGCGAGTGTTGGAAAGTCGTGCGTCGGGAACGCAACTTGCTAGCGAGGGGTACGTGCGTGGCCGGTCAAACTTAGCTGCTGTAGCGACCAGGATGAATGGGGAAGGAAACGCCCGCTAGGGCCCCTGCCTCTGCTCAATATCAGGTGGCAATGGCGACTGATAATCTACATCGTGACCACGTGCTCCGACCTACAGAGTTTCGACTTTCTTGGATTTACATCCAAAACACCCAACCTTGCTTCTCATACCAGGACAGCTTATAACTAGTGCGCACTCAAGTCAATCCCCCGGGCAGTGATATTCGCCAAATAGATATTCTCTTCATCTAGAATGAGGAGACCAGAGTTGGTGAATATGAGCTCGTGCGTCGTGCTGTTTATGAAGAATTTTCCAATGAGGATGCCCGAAGGGTTCCATACGTGTATGCCTTCACCGCATGCCGAAAAGACGTTGCCGTTCGTGTCTAGTTGTATGCCGTCAGGGATGCCGGAATCGCTGTATGCAAAGACGCGACGGTTTGCGAACGACTGGGTCACTGGATCGATGTCGTACTTGTAGCTGTCCGATCAGTAAAGTTAGCCTAGCAGTGAACAGACAGGTTCAAGAGAACTTGCATCGTAGCAGGAAATGTCTGGTTAATTCCAAACCGAACAGCAGCTGAACCCGTGTCGGTGCTGCAAATTCAATTGTAGATCAACACATGCAGAAGGTACGCTGGAATGCCGGTCCCAGCTTACACGAAAGCGGTTTTACCGTCCGGGGTAAAGGCGATTCCATTCGGATTTACAAACTGGTCCGCGACAACCTGAACTTCACCAGTCGACGGATCGAAGCGATATACCTGCGAAGGTAGCATCGGTTGTGGACGGAATCCAGACAGCCAGCCGTATCTACATCGAACTCGTAGATTAGCTCGTCCTCTTGGTTCAACAAGGAACATACGTAGGATCCGTGAAGTACACGATATCAGTACCAGGCAGTATCTTGATATCGTTCAACGAGTTGAACTGTCTTCCGTAGAAGTTGTCCAAAAGGACGGTAATGTTATACGGCGGGGAGGGGTTCACGAGCACAACTGAAGGAGGCAGAAGGGCACGACCTGACGTGACAAAAAGCAAGTTTCCTTTAAAAGGTCCTGTGCCTCCGTTCACCATCTGTACAGCGTCTGAAAGATTTAACTGGAACGATTGTCAGTGTTTTGGTTGGTTCCGCTGTCAGCTTTGCTCACAGTCTGGATCTGTATGTTGACTGCGCCCGGCGTAGCAGCAAGTGCATTGACAACCTCTGTTATGTTAAGCATCGAAACGACACTATTATTATACCAGCCACTATATCCAAGAGGACCGCCGTCATTGCTAGAGAAGAAGACGACGTTAAGGTCAGGCACGTAGATTGGTGCTTCGTGAGCAAAGGCAAAGCCTGGGTTTGACGCGACGAGCCGAATAGCTGCACTCGGTCCTGTTACGTTAAGAAAGGAGGAATCAAAGACTTGTATGAACGGTGGGGTTGTGTTTGTGGGGTTGAAACCCACGAGGGAGTTATTTGTACGCCATTGAGTGTAATTTGCGCCCACGGCATTGTATTCGAGCGGGTTAACGTACTGAGTTTATTAGCGATCTGCTCTCTCGTGGCCTCTGAGAGAACATACCACAGCATCAGGGGGCGACGTGGGGTTTGAGAGGTTATTGGAAGCGGCCCTTGCCGTGGATGTGATCGCGATGGCCGTTATCACCGTAGCAAAGACAGATACAATCATAGTTAGTTGAAAGGCCACAGGGAGCAACTTGCTAGGGGAGTGTCAGCAGAAACAAATATTCGCTGTAGCCAGTGAGGGCGGGTCAAGATGGTCCAGGAAGTCATGAGCGGGCATACATACTAGATGCAAAGATGAGTTCAAGAGAGGATGATCAGACCCCTATTAGTCTGTGGCCAACTCACTAGCCCATGCTGAAGGGCCGGGCACGACTGCAAGGAGAGGATTCTAGCCAATGAGAGCAATGCGGTCTAGGACCAATTGAAATGTGAACAGCCTCGAGTTAATTTATGCGCTAACTATGGGAACAGCTGCTGGGTACGTTTTACGGTGTTCGGTCAGTGAAACTCGACAATTAGCGCCCAATCCTCCATTTCCTAATATCAGTGGCCCTGTTCGTGGGGAATTGGTCGGGAAGTCCCGTAAGCGACAGACTTCTTGATCAAGCGCCACTGTCTCTCGTCCTTCACATACGCTCACTTCATCCGCAAGGTCATCCTGACCGTTCGATGTCTCTGAATAACATTTCGAATTGTCTCTCCACCCGATACGACCAGCTTGGGGCGATGGAGAATGTGGATGAGGCCATCGTCCTACACAGAGAAGCACACTCACTTCGCCCGCAAGGTCATCCTGACCGCTCGATGTCTCTGAACAACCTTGCGAATTGTCTCTCTACCCGCTACAACCAGCTTTGGGCGATGGAGGATATGGATGAGGCCATTGTCCTCCACAGAGAAGCGTTTTTACTTCGCCCACAAGGTCACCCTGGTCGCTCGTTATCTTTAACATCGCAACGACTCTCTCCATTTGCTGCAAGCAACTTGGTGCTGGGAATGATCCAGACCCATCTTTTTTCCATTCATCAACCTTGGTGAGCTACCTTCCCCGGTGCATTTGTACGGCTCTGTTTGACAACCAAGGAAGAGCTACTATATCGGCTAAATACTGTTAGGCAGCCATTAGCTGGTGTAACTGGATGCAAAAGCCTTGGCTAGTTGAGGCCCAGGCAAACTCAGACCCGAGCGCTGATGAACTTTGATTGGGGCTCAGATAGGGGTCAGTAGGGTTGAGGGCTTGCCGGCCAACTGCACTATACGGTGCATTTAGCAGTCATGGGCGAACCAAAGGTAAACAGTACGTGTGTACCAGAGTCGGGCTGTTCTCCAACAGTGCCTAGTTAGATGATCACCCGGCTGCACTCGTAGACAACCTTCCAAAGATAAGTGAAGTGGGTAACTTGAGGCGAGGGTATAGATCAGAGTGCGCGGGTTCATTGGCATAATCTAATCCCGAATTGTGAGGTGCCTTGGTGCTCAAGCGTACATGGTAGTTGGTACATTTCTTGGTCTCACCATGAGTCGTGTGCTGCCATATACGCACACCTGCATCGTCTTGGTCCGGATAGAGATAGGAAATTCGTCGTTAACTCCACCTTCGGCTCGTCTCGTACACGTCACCAATGGTATAGGGTGCCAGTCAGACCTTACATACTAAGGAAAACGTAGTCTATCGGGGCCACACTTGCAAACATCATCCATGCACTTAGACCCGCAAGGTTGGCATCAGTAGTATTTGTGGGGCCGGCGAAAGTAGTTCAACAGGACCCACGGCAGTACTCCGATTCATGCAAGTGGGTTGTAGTATCTACGAAATAAATTCCCCGGCGTGTTTCAACGAAGAAACACACCTAGTTTATCCACGGAGGAAACTGGGAAGCAACGTCGCCAGCAAACCCCCGATGAACAGGGGGACATTGATGACGAGCCAGGCCCACTTCGGAAGAACACCCATTCCGGCTGCCTGGAGCCAAGAGAACCAGCTACCAGCTCCCACCGCAGATCCCCAGAAATAGCTTTGCATCCAAGCAGCAGCCGAACCTACAATGTCGGGTTAGGCTTTGAAGGTGCGACTCTGGAGTTTCAACACGCCTTTGATAGGACCAGCAAGTCCAAATCCAAAAACACTTAAGAACGGCTTGAGTATCCAAGATTGTGGAACAAGCAACGTGGCAACACTGAATATGAGACCGGAGAGGAGTTGGGGATGCCATGTATTAATATCACCTGTGAGATAGATTAGCAACTCCTGCTAGGGGCACGGAAGGCGGAATCAACATACTGATTGCGACCATGAGCATTTGCACCTGGGGCTTCAAAGCAAGTAGATAGGTTGAAACGACCTCTTCTTCGATTCCATAACGAGCAGCGAGCTTTATGAGTGCCTGCGCCGTGTCATCCAAGATTTTATCAACCATTTCCACACGTTCGACATGTCCAGCTCCTTCGGCATGATCAGGCATTTTCTCCGGGGAAGGGACTTTCACTAGACCGTTCGCTACTCCAGAGAAGACGTGTTCAAGTTCCTTGGTGAATGTGTCAATAGTGATATGCTGATCATCTAGAGTGCCTTGTATTTTGTCACGGAATGCAGCAGTGGCACTGACAATGCGGTTCATGGCAGACGTAATGTCAGTGAAGTGCGCAGACTCGTAGTACACGGCAACGGTTTCGAGCTGATCCTGAACAAATTCCTGCAGTTTTTCCTCGGATTTCGCCAGTTCCTCAGAGCCAGATGGCGACGATGGCAAGTAGATACCTATGATGTTAAGTTAAGAGTAGGTAGGTTTAAGAGCACACTTGCTTCGTATGTCTTCAGGAAGGCGTGAGAGACTCTGGAATGCTGTATGAATCTCAGCATACCTCCGCTCTGGACATGGGTTGGTACTTATGCGCCTGTAAGTCTGTGTTGACTGTGTTGCCAGGTGAAACTAGAGAATGAAAGGTTAGAACTGAAGTCTTTGCACACGAAAGCAAAGCAGAGGCACTACCGTCCAATTGTTCCACGACCTTGGGGTTGACTTCGACGCTTACATCCGCACTGTTGCCACCCGGTGTAGCACCCAAGATAGGCAGAGCAAGGGCAACCGATAGAAAGGTTGGTTTACTGATCCTCATGACTGCAACAAGTAGCAAGACGGTGATGGTGGTCGCAGACCAAGGTTACCAGGTGCATCTGCAAACTCTTCGTGAGAAATGCCAAGTACGTCACTGAAAATTCAGGGCCGTCTTACCTTCCGATTTCGGGCTGCGAAGATCATCAATGAGTTTAATACAAGTTGTCGTTGACTGCGTCCGTTGTGAACACCTCATGTGGCGAGCATGCAGACACCAACTTGGAGACGGGTGCGGAAAGGACACGACGCTAAACAGCAGAATGATGGCACACGACTGAAGAACCGAATTATGGTGCTCCCACTGCACCACATCGTCGGCACAGCCATATCGTTTCTTTGCCACGCACGTTAAATGTCTCTTCGCACTCAGTGGCAAGGTTCGACTGCACCTGAAAGGAGAGTTGTTCATCTGGCATGGGGTGGTCAACTTTATTTCCAGGTGGCTGCAATCTCCTTTGTATTGGCCTTTCCTTGTCCCCGGATGTAAAAAGGAGGATAATACTCGATGCGATGAAAATCGATGCCATATTCGACCTGTTTTACGGACCCGTATATTCGTACGGTCATTTGCAGTCAGCGGGCAAGCTGAGTAAGATCACCGCTTTACTAATTAACGATTCGACTAACACAACTTGGTCTCAGGCAGTGGTACCATTGTCTGATGATATGGGATAGCTGTCCGCATTGTCACTGTACGGTTTATGGGTCGCTATATTTAGAGTGCACTGTCCGTTACCCGGGGTCTTCCAAACCGTAAGGAGCATTTCAAGTCTGCATTCGCTCTGCACGATGGCCACTTCACGATTGAGCAGATTATTGGGTGCAATTTAGAATTCGCGTACCTTTCTGCACGCCGTACGACTGTCGGCGACGAGGAGAGTCCAGAGGAGATGACCCATCTCGCGTCAGCGATGCAGTTTATTGGTTTCCGTTCGGTGATTGGCACAATGTGGGCCGTGGACGACGCCGAGACGAACAAGATCACGTCGATGTTTTATAAGCGTATGGTGGTCGAGTCTGGTTGTCTGGATCACACCCGCGCTGAGCTTGCCCTCAACACAACTATGAGATCGGTCAAAGTACCCGTCGATCAACGAGTTCTCTATGTACATATTGGTGCCTAGATGTCTAACCAAGATTTTCCTGTACACACTCTTAGTTCCCGCGCTACGTTTGCACTATGAAGATGGAACGTGTACATGCTTCACATAATCCCTGTAGCTAAGTACCGTTGACCCATCATCTGTGACAAGCCTTGTGTAGACATAGGTATTTCGATCTGGAAAATGATGGTAGCCTTACCAAGCCTACGCTACCAACCTTGCTCCCGGCTAGGAATATCCGTTGTCGGCCAACCGGGGTCGTCCAGGATGATTCGAGTTTGATACTGACGTGTTCACAGGACATCTAGGACCTGCGTTCTGTCTGCCGAGTCCCGCCACAGGCTCACGCTCCGCTATTCGAAGGGGAGTCGCATAGAGACACCACGTGGTGACTCAATGACTATTGGATCGGTCGATGTTTCCCTCGATCAGCGCATTCTTCATGTAGTGCCTAGTTAGATGATCATCCAGCTGCACTCATAGACAACCCTGCTTCCAAGGATAAGTGAAGTGGGTAACTTGAGGCAAGAGTATGTATAGTCTGTAAATCAACTACAATATATAAGTATTGAAGTAGGGTAACGAATGTGTAAGTATCTCACCTCAGTCTCGTGTAAGTTCAGACTGAGGTGTGTGCGAAGCAAGCAAGGGAATTAAAGAACGTGATTATGTAAGCAAATGAGCGTCCATATATGATAAGTCCAACATAGTCGGACCGTCAGAGTGCGCGGGTTCGTTGACATAATCTAATCCCGAATTGTGAGGTGCTTCAGTCCGCAAGCGTACATGGTAGTTGGTACATTTCTTGGTCTCACCATGAATATATGTGTGCTGCTACATACGCATGCCTGCATCACCTTGGTTCGGGTAGGGATAGGAAATTCATCGTTGACTTCACCTCCGGCTCGTCTCGTGCACGTCACTAATGGTATAGGGTGCCAGCCAAACCTTACATACTAAGGAAAACATTGTCTATCCAGGATCACACCTGCAGACATCATCCATGCACTTAGAATCGCAAAGTTGGCATCGGTTAAGGATGGAGTAGTATTTGTGGGGCCGGGGAATGTAGTTCAACAAGGCCCACGGCAGCACTTCGATTCATGCAAGCGGATTGTAGTATCTACAGAATAGATTGCCCGGTGTTATTCACCAAGGAAACACACCTAGTTTATCTACGGAGGAAACTGGGAAGCAATGTCGCCGACAAACCTCCAGCAAACAGGGGAACATTGGTAACGAGCCAGGCCCCCTTCGGAATAACACCCATTCCGGCTGCCTGGAGCCAAGAGAACCAGCTACCAGCTCCCACTGCAGGTCCCCAGAAATAGCTTTGCATCCAAGCAGCAGCCGAACCTACAATGGTAGGTTAAAGCTTGAAGGTGCAACCCCGGAGTGTCAACACACCTTTGATAGGACCGGCAAGTCCAAATCCAAAAACACTTAAAAACGGCTTGAGTATCCACGACTGTGGAATGAGCAACGTAGAAACACTGAATATAAGACCGGGGAGGAGTTGGGGATGCCGTGTATTGATATCACCTATGAGATAGATTAGGGACTCCTGCTGGGGGCACAGAAGGCAAAATCAACATACTGATTGCGGCCATAAGCACTTGCACCTGGGGCTTCAAAGCAAGTAGATAGGTTGAAACGACCTCTTCTTCGATTCCATAACGAGCAGCAAGCTTTTTGAGTGCCTGCGCCGTGTCATCCAAGATCTTATCAACCATTCCCACACGTTCGGCATGTCCAGCTCCCTCGGCATGATCAGGCGTTTTGTCCGGGGAAGAGCCTTTCGCTAGACCGCTCGCTATTGCCGAGAAGATGTGCTCAAGTTCCTTGGTGAACGTGTCAATAGAGATATGCTGATCATCTAGAGTGCCTTGTATCTTGTCACGGAATGCAGCGGTGGCACTGACAATGCGGCTCGTGGCAGACGTAATGTCAGTAAAGTGCGCAGACTTGTAGTACGCGGCAGCGGCTTCGAGCAGACCATGAATAGATTCCTGCAACTTTTCCTCGGATTTCGCCAGTTCCTCAGAGTCAGATGGCGACGATGGCAAGTCGGTACCTATGATGTTAAGTTAAGAGTAGGTAGGTCTAAGAGTACACTTACTTTGTACACCTTCGGGAATGTGTGAAGGATCCTGGAGCGCTGTATGAATCTTAGTATACTTCCAATCTGGACATGACTTGGTACTTACGTGCCTGTGAGTCAGTGCTGGCTGTGTTGCTAGGTGAAACTAGAGAATGAAAGGTTAGAATTGAAGTCTTTGCACGCGAAGCAAAGCAGAGGCACTACCGTCCAATTGTTCCACGATCTTGGGGTCGACCTCTATGCTTACATCCGCATTGTTGCCACCCGGTGTAGCACCCCAAGGATAGGGAAAACTGACAGAAAGGGCAGGGAAAAACGACAGAAAGGTTGGTTTACCGAACCTCATGACTGCAACAAGTATCAGGACGGTGATGGTGGTCGCGGACCAAGGTTACCAGGTGCATCTGCGCAGTCTTCGTGAGAAATGCAGTACCTCACCGAAAACTCATAGCCGTCTCACCTTCCGATTTCGGGCTGCGAAGATCAACCACCAATGAGTTTTACATAAGTTGTCGTTGAAGACTGCATCCGTTATAAACGCCTCATGTGGCAAGCATGCAGACGCCAACTTGGAGACGGGTGCAGAAAGGACGCACGGCACTAAACAGCAGGATGGTGGCACACGACTGAAGAATGGTGCGCCACATCATTAGCACAGCAATTGAGCCATACGTCAAATGTCTCTTCGCACTGGCAAGGTTCTACTGCAATCGCAAAATTTTTTGCCATCAGGGCGCAGTCACCTGAAAGGAGAGTTGTTCATCTGGCATGGGGTGGTCAACTTTACTTCCAGGTGGCTGCGATCTCCTTTGTACTGGCCTTTCCCTGTCCCCGGACATAAAAAGAAGGATAATACTCGATGCGATGAAAATCGACCAAGTGTGCCATGCTCGATTTGTTTTACGGACCCCCACTGTAGCATATTTGTACGGTCATTTGCAGTTGGAGGGTAAGCTGAGTAAGATCACCGCGTTACCAATTAGCGTCGTAACATAACTTGGTCTCTGGCAGTGGTACCATTGTCCGACGATATGGGATAGGTGTCCGCATTGTCACTGTACGGTTTATGGGCCGCTATATTCAGTGTGCACTGTCCGTTACTCGGGACCTGAGTATGAGATAATTGATTTTATACGACATCAGTCCCGGTGCCTGCCAGTAGCATGGTCATCTATGCCTCAGGCAAGAATCGGATCATCGGAGTGTTCTTACACACGACTTTGACGGCACAAGCTAATCCAAATGGTGTGGCTCACTCGGAAGTAGTTATGGACCATATAAGGTGCGAATATGTTCCATTGTACCACCTCTCAGTCTCACTACGGAGTCTAGGCACTACCGTCGCCTTGGTTCAGATTTGGATGCGAAATCAGGAGTTGGCGTCCGAAACTCGTTTCGTATGCGTCACTAGTGGTATAGGCTCCCGGTCAAACCTCACTAGGTAGAACATCGTCTATCTAGCAGGGCCTGCACCTCCAAAGTCACCCATGCACTACATCGCTGAATCACGCCACGCTCGTCTCTACTTCATTTCCCTGCCATTCGCTCCATTAAACGAGCCGGCTGCATCGTCCTAGATCAATCAAAACAAAACAATGAGCACCCCACCTCCCACGCCGACAAAATCCAAACCGACCCACCCGCTCTCGTTCCTTGCGCATCAACACCCCCGTCCGTCGTTCCCGTCCGAGCTCGACGAGTTCGGGCTTGCGCACGGTCTTACCCTTGAGCTCTTCTGCGAGCCCCTCTAGCTTGTCGCCTAGACTCTGCACGCCAGGGGTCACACATCGACGTCAGCAGGCATGATCTGCCACAGGCGTACACTGGCACGCTCACCGGGCCCAGCGGATAATTAGGACCGAGGCCCACAGCGCCTGCATGCAGTTGCGGTGGTAAGCTGGGGTCGTCGACGGGGGTGGGCTTCGTGTTTGCGCCAATGGCAGAGGGGTGGACTGGGTCGGTGGACATGGCGAGCGGCGAGGAAGAGATGATTAGTAGAGACCTGATTCCGTGCCGCCTCTGCTTTATACCTGATCCGGCTCGGACTCGGATGGGGGGTATGACGCAGCGGTGTCCTGACTGACGTTCTTGGCCTATTTGATTTCGACTCGAGCTGATCGCGTTGGTCAGCATTTATGAGCATGCTTTTGTAGAGCCAACGGCCCTTCCCCCAGTGGTTGGCCGCCAGACTGCGAGATGCTTGTGCCATCAGCCAGAGGAGTCTCAAATTCCAAAGATACAAATAACATCGCAGTCATTAACAAGTCAGACGACCATTATAAACGACGTCACCAACTCCAAGTCGCCCAGCACAAGCTATCCTACTCAGCATTGGCTGTTGAACGCGCCTCAGGCGCGAGGAACCTCGGCATCGCCTTTACCAGCAGAGAGGGCCTGGCGACCAGCATCCAAAGGTGCATCGGTACCGGGTACCCCACTAACAACAGAATCGTGCTTAATCACATTCGCCTACCCTTTGATCAATTTGAGTGGCAAACCAGCAGGGTTGAGATGGCCCACATCCGGCATGCCATGGAGAGCACGGCAATGGGCACGGCGATCCACGACACATCCATCGTGCAACGCCGAGATGGTAAGCCCACTCTTGCATGTATGGATGGCGCATTTGCCGTCTATGCACGATACCTCGTCGACGTTGGGAACGTCATTGCAGTTGACCCTAGTCGTCGATGGACTGCCGAAGGGAGAGGCCTTGACGCAACCATCACCTGAGAGCCATTTTCAATGGAACGCTCGTTGGAATTGGACGTAGAGCGACATACAGGTGGAAGAGTCAGATGACGTTGGTGCACTTCCACGCTTTACCCCAAGTCGCGTCGGGCACGCCGCACATGGCGAGGCTCTCGGCACACTTGGGCTCGTTTTCTCGACGTGAAGGGGGGGCCACTTCCGAACAATCCATAAAGTGACTGCACTGACCGTCACACTCTTTCATCTGCGCGGGACAGACATACGACGAACGTTGGTTTACGGGTAGCGCCAAGAAGCCGTCCTTGCATACGAAGCTACACTCGTCGTTGCCGCTGACGGAGGGCGTGGCGTGCGGTGGGTAGGTACACTGCACGCCCGCTTTCTTGATCTACGACAGGGCAGAGTAAGCGTCTGGCGAGTCACCCAAAGGCGAGTGGATTTACCAGCTCGACCATGGCCCATTCGACCTTGTCGACGCCGACTACCTTGGCGATGGCTTCCGCGACGTTTAGTGACCGACAAACATTTTGACCTGTGAGATGCAGAGACCGACGTCGATGTGGCCGGCGTTGTAGGGCTTGCCTGGTCACGCCATCACTCAGCGCCGTAGATCGAGGAGCTCACCGTCTATCTCCACGTCTGAGAGGTGAACGCGCGAGCGTGGTCGAAGCCACGAGCAAAGGAGGGGCGGCGAGTACGAATAGCTTCATGATGCTAAACGAATGCAAGAGAACGAAGAGAGACGAGTGCAGTTTAGACGAGCTGGCGAGGTGGAGCCTTATACGAGTTAACGGCCTTGAGTCGCATCACATCATGGTCTAGCGAGTGAATCACAGGGTCGCAACATCTATGACGACTGGCCCGCCCTCGTCACGAGCAGCGGTACCATGTTAGTCCGGGACCCGGTCCGTCGCGAACATTGTCTGATAAAAGACAAGCACGTCGGAACACCACGGAACCAATCAGACCCGCGACATCCCGGACCCATCCACCGATATAAAAGGAATCCCCCGATGACTAATTCGCCAAAGAGCTTCACACGACCGCACTCACCCCTCGCACATCATGAAAGTGAACGTGAGCGACGAAGAATTGAAACACCTCGATGCCGCCGTCATGCGCGGTGCACTCGAGGGTGCCTTTGCCAGCGCTGCCGTCGCTATCCCTGGGTTCTACTATCTCCACCGTAGGTCCGCGTGGTACCGCTCGCTCCCACTCCCGCTCCGCGTTGCGGGTGTCGTCATGGTCGTCGCGCCGTTTACCTCGATCCAGGCCGAGCGGCGTAGTTTGGAGTTTGAGCGGAGACAATGGTGCGTACCCCGTCCCAATGGCCTTGGTCTTGTTCCGTCGATCCCCCCGCTGACACACATCACCTACAGGACCGACTCTGGAAAACTAGA
>JBBPKI010001003.1:0-15659 GCA_038089155.1 Nevesoporus exiguus
AGTCCCAGGGAGTCGCAAGGCAATGCCAAATGGCTGGAAATGGAATAAGAAATGGTCGAGAAAGAGCGTACCACCGGTGTGGACAACTCCTATGGGGGCCTTCTCCAAAAGGAACTGGGTTCCGGACTTCCGATGCGTTCCCGGACTTCTGCGCGCAATGCAGACAGCGAGGGATGACTTGGACTGGGCTTACAGGCTTAAACCGGGCGTTCTAACACGAAGGAGAGCGGAAAACTGTATTAGGTAACTAATGACATGTCTAAGTAGTGCTCAACTAACATAAAACAATGTCAAATAGGTAGAAATAGTAAAACCGGCCCAAAACAATGTAAACCGGTCGCAAACAAACATACCCGGACATCAGAATACCGGGAAACAACACCGGGAAGTGATCCCAGCCAGTATAAACCAACTCCGGCCGGTTTCTGCACAACCCGGTCATGTAGGGGATCGATCCCGACCGGAAACGCACCGGGAAGTCATCCGGTCTACCGGGATAGCGTCGGGACGACCGGGATAACATCGGATGAGATGAGATGTCGTCGGATGCCCTATAAATTAGAAATACAGACATAGGGAACCAGGGTTCTCTACAGCGTATCTCACAGCATGTAAAGGTAAGTGACCTTTCCATATAACCTACTCTACGTATTGATTTACAGATTGCACTGCCAGATAACACACACCGAGCTGCTGAAGTCCAATTCTATACACAACTTGCTATATGATCCAACCCCTGTTACGATTTCTCATCTTATCTTATCTCATCAAGTCACATGACCACTATCGTGTGACCATGGGACATGTCACCTGACCAAGTCTAGGTCAAACCCTTTCACTTCAATCACACTCATTCTAGACCCTTATCTCCATGCTTCTTTAATTACCATCACTCTAGGCTCTTATCTCTAATTCTGCTCCACAGTGATGTCATTACCTTAGTAAGTCTTCACACGCCTGCCCTAGAGTACCCTGTAGTATATAAACCTGAATGCATCTACAACCAGACTTCAGTCAAGTCCTGGTTGATTTCCCTTGGACTATACCTCTTGACTCTATAGCAAGTCTCTAGTGGTGACTGAAGCCATAAAGGTCTAAGGTTGCCAATATTAGGACTTGACTGCATCACTTCCCTCACCACTACCCACTACTCATTACCTCACCATCGTTCATGACAACCCTGGACCCTAGGGGCAAAGGGAACTAGTTACCACTATTCACTTTCCCATGCACTTGCACTACCCTTTCACTTTTACATATACCCCCGCCGTAAGCGGGAGAAGGTCAACTGAGCCTTAAGCTGGTTGTCAAGGGGTGGGCTCAAGAGCCCTTAATTGGTTTAAACACTGCCTCCACACGTTCTATTTTGAAGGAGCTTAGGCTCAGGTCCACATGAGGCCACTTATTTTTAGAATTACTACTATGCAGTTGGTCATTGATGAAAGAGCAGTCTTGTGCCTGTCGACCCAACTTACATACAAGATTCGAAGACTCTAGTCTGGTGGCTATTGACCAGATAGAGTAGTTGCTGGAGTTGACAAGGTTCTTGCAACTTTCCACACTTTTGGATGTTCCTATCCTGTGCCTCCAAGTCTGAAGAAGTCAAGGTATGCCTCCCTTCTGAGGAAACAGTCATAAACCACAACTTTGTCTTCAGAGAAGACCAAGGGAGCGAATTCAAATACGATCCTAACAACAGGTGGTTAGACAAGTTCAGATACTTCCACTGGTACGAAGACAAAACTCCCCCACCAATACAAAGAAATTTGGTAATGCCATCATCACAAAGAGAAGAAAACTCTCAAACTCCTGACCTCCCCACTCAAGAAGACGAGGACAGTTGGATTCATTACCAACAACACTCTCAAGGGTACTGGACTCCCACTCTCATGCCATTAGTAAATATCTTTGAATTCCATGACTTCCTCCCCTATTTTTTAGATAGGATCAGAAACAACAAACCCTTCGATCTAGAGCTCCTGGAAGCACACGGCATTCCAGAAGACCAAGCTCTTGCCTTTTGAGCAAGAGTATTACAAGTACAGCTCTATGAAGACCCGCAGCTGCACATACAAAGGGAAGTCGAACTCTTAGCAGAACTAAGAGAAGGATTAATAGCTCTACACAATCTTCACACCACTTCTCTCTCCCCCACACCTGAACTGGAAGTAGCCCTGGTTCCACAAGAAAACCAATATATTGTGGTACCCATACAGAGACCCACTCCCCCTCGTCAACTCAGAGACTGACAATTCATCAGACAATCCACTCAGAGACCAACCCTCATCCCCAGACAGGATCTCCCAATCTCCTCCCACACCTGCTCAAGAACAAATGGCAACTGCAGAGCATCTCCAAGAGCTGGTTGACCAAATCAACAACCTTAAGGATCAACTCCAAATCTTGCAGAGGGCTAGCAGAGTACAAGAAACAAGGAATGTAGAAGTGAAAGTGAATAAGAAGGTGGAGGTAGTACCGAAGCCGGGTATATACAATGGATCACAAGAACGATATGATAGTTGGAAGCTCCACATGGGAGTTTATCTAAGGAGCAATAAAGAATCCTTTGTCACTTGCGAAGACAAAGCAATCGCCATCCTCTCCAGGGTCAGACCCAAAGACAGAGAAAAGGATAAAAATGGAGCTGAACAATGGGCAAGACAGCTCTTAACACGATACATGGAGTACAAGGCAGCATGGCCATCACCAGACACCCTCTGGTCCCTAATGGACCAAAGGTTCAAATCGGTAAATACTGTAGATGAAGCAAGAGACCAACTAGAAAGATGTTGGCAATACAAAAATGAGAACATTCAGAATTTCTTAACAAGGTGGTTGGGTCTCTACTACAAAACAAAGGGAGATCCATCCAAGGAAGACCCCAATGGAGTCTGCCTCCTAGAAGGAGCAGTCAATGAGAACATGATGGAGCAAATCTTCTACAATGATCTCAGAAAAGATTGCATCCAGGACTACATCAACATGCTTCTCAAAAAGGGGGCCAGTATGGAGTCCTTTAAACTAAGAGGGAAGGATACCTCTAGGAGTAACTATGACTTGTCAAATCACCAAGAAGGATGAGCTAGGACCTACAGAGGTCAGGGGCAACCTATGGACATTGGGGCCCTCAGACAACGAAATTCTAAATGTTACAACTGTACTGGAGATGGGCATATTGTCCAAAACTGCCCTAAGCCCAAGAAGGAGTGTACCAAATGCAAGTTCCTTGGAGGAGGACACAAGGTAAATTGCAGGAAAAGAGGTACCAAAGCCTTATGACCCCCACACGTGAGAGCCATGGGACAAGAAGAAGAGAAGAAGAAGGACAAAGAGAAGAAAGAAGAGCCCAAGGGAGAACAGGCCATAAAAGGAATGGATTACAAAGCCATAAAAGCATACTTCTTCGATCTCCACAACACGGAGATGAAGAAGCAGGGAAAAGGTTATGGCAACTGAGAGAACTGGGACCTCAGAAGCCATTATTAAATACAAAAAATAGTTTTTCCTCTCTCTCTCCATATGTACAATATGGACAGGACTTTGACGATTCTGATTCTTCTACATGCTACTCTTCGGATTCAGAACCAGCTAGTCCTATTTATAGAGTACATTTACCCACTGAGACCGGGCCTCCAAACAAGGAGCTTGCTGCACAGGAATGCAGGCTTAATTCGGTCAAAGAAAAACAAAAAAATATTTATGAGGATAGTTTCCCAGAACGCATCCTCTTATGTAACATGAAAGTACAATATGAGATTCTCATGGATATCTCAATTGCACACTCGACTACCAAGAACAAGCAACATGCTTGTAAAGCCCTCTTGGATAGTGGTGCCAATGGAGTCTTCATAGACAAACAATGGGCTGAACAAGTAAAGATTCCCCTACAAAAGATGGAGAAAGAAATTCCAGTCTTTAACATAGACGGAACAAAGAATTCTGCTGGGTCTGTCACACACCAAGCAGGAATAATTCTCAACTATCAAGGACATTGAGAACGACTAATTGCCAAAGTCACCAACTTAGGCAAAAACAATATGATCCTCAGGTACATGTGGTTGGCTAAACACAATCCAACCATCAACTGGACAAAAGGAGAAGTGAAGATGGTGAGATGCCCAAGATCTTGCTATATGCTTTCAGACAGAGGTACTCATTTGGCTCAAGAAGAAGAAGAAGAATTGAAGCATGCCTCAACTATGCATTGATTCATTAAAAATCTAGAGGTACCAAAGAAGAAGGAACACACTCTAGAAGAGATGGTTCCCAAAGAATACCACCACTTCTTAGACATTTTCAGTAAGAAGGAGTCGGAACGACTCCCCTTAAGAAAGCCTTGGGATCATGAGATAAAGCTTAAGCCTGGCTTTCAACCAAAAAAGGCTAAAATATTCCCAATGAGTAAGGATGAAATGGAAGAGCTCAAGTCCTTTGTAGAGGAACAAACCAAAAAAGGGTATATTAGACCTTCTTGCTCTCCACAAACCTCACCAGTCTTCTTTATACCAAAGAAAGACAGGAAGAAGAGACTGGTACAAGATTACCACTACCTTAACGAGTGGACAGTAAAAAACAACTACCCCTTACCACTCATAAATCAACTAGTGGATAAGCTCCAAGGGGCGAAGCTCTTTACCAAATTAGATCTTCGATGGGGCTATAACAATATTTGAATCAAGGAAGGAGACGAATGGAAAGCAGCCTTCATCTCACACACCGGAGCTTATGAACCTCTGGTTATGTTCTTCGGACAATGCAATGCCCCCGCCACCTTCTAGCAAATGATGAATGAAATATTCACAGACATGGATGGTGTCGTCATTGTCTATATTGGCAATATAATGATCTTCACAAAAACTAATAATGAAGAAGAACATGATGAAATAGTTCGCGAAGTTCTCAAATGGCTCAAGGAACACAACTTATTCTTGAAGCCTGAAAAGTGCTTTTTTAAGCAAAAGGAAGTCGAATTCCTCAGAATGGTAGTAAATACCAAAGGAATTAAAATGGAAAAAGGGAAGGTTGAAGCCATATTAGAATGGCCAGTACCTAAAAACATCAAAGGAGTTTGCAGTTTCTTGGGACTGGTGAACTACTACTGAAGATTTATCCAAGACTTTTCAAAGGTCTCTCATCCCCTCAATGATCTAACTAAGAAAGATCAACCCTGGCAGTGGGGACCCCAGGAACAAGGAGCTTTTGATCAGCTCAAAGAAGCCTTTACAATGGCACCTATACTCGCATACCCCAACAACAATAGCGAGTTTCACCTTGAAACCGATGCTTCAGACTTCGCAACCAGCACGGTCCTTTCGATCAAACAAGACAATAAATGGCACCCAGTTGCCTTTTCCTCCGCTTCAATGACCTCCGAGCAGAGGAACTATTCAATAGCTGACAAGGAAATGCTCGCCATAATTCTGGCACTTGAACAGTGGCGGCATTACCTTGAGGGGGAAGAAGAATTCAAAGTATGGACAGACCATGCCAACCTGAAATACTTCATGACCAAACAAGATTTGAATCGACGACAAGCAAGATGGTCACAGTGGCTGTCTAGATTCAACTACATATTAGTCAATAAGCCTGGATTCCAAATTGGGAAGGCCGATGCTCTCTCTCGACGAGAGGATCATGCTGTTGGCATTGACGAAGATAACAAGGGTGTTCAAATGATCCCTGAAAATAGAGTAAGGGCACACTCAAAGCAAGCCTATATGATTGAAGGTGAAGAAAGGAAATTGTTAGAAAAGATTGTAGAAGCACAAGAAGAATGGCAGGGTGATGACAAACCCAACCTTCTTAACAAAGATGGAATCCTATATCTTGGTGATAGGATTTTCATACCACCAAAGAATAATTTGCACCAAGAAATTATTACTCTTTACCATGATTCTCCAATCGCCGGGCATGGCAGTGCAGAGAAAACCTGGCAAATAATAGAATGATACTTCCAATGGAACAGCATTCGAGCCCAAGTAAAGGAGTATTGTTCAAGGTGCAACAGATGCACACACATGAAGCCAGAAAACAAGGCACCTAAAGGAGAGTTAATCCCAAACCCTATCCCAGAAGGTCCATGGAAAGACATCTCCGCAGACTTCATCACCGATTTACCCCTATCAAATACCTATGACTCTGTACTAGTCGTAGTAGACCAATTCTTCAAAGAGGTGGAATTTATACCCACCAACAAGACAATTACAGCCTTTGGTACAGCCAAGCTTTACAGAGACCATGTATGGAAGCACCATGGTCTTCCAAGGTCCATAATCTCAGACAGAGGACCACAATTCGCTTCTCAAGTAATGAAGGACTTGGGCAAAATGCTCCAAATTAATCTCAATATGTCCACAGCATTCCACCCACAAACAGATGGACAAACAGAAAGAGTAAACCGAGACCTTCAACAATACCTTAGGCTATTCACGGCCAAGAAGCAAGAAAGATGGACAGAGTGGCTTCCCCTGGCACAATTTTCCTACAATAATTGCCAGCACTCTTCCACTAAGAAGACACCATTCGAGGTTACTAAAACCTATGAACCAAGAATGGGTATTGAGCCCACAATTACCAAGAATGAGTCATCCTCAGCATTTGCACAGGATTTCTCCAAAATGCTTGAGCAAGCTAGAGAGTCACTCAAAAAAGCTCAATCCTCAATGAAGCGGCAAGCTGATAAGCACCGCACCAAAGTTCCTGATATGAAAGTCAGAGACATGGTCTGGCTTTCAACAGAAAATATTAAACTCAATAGGGCATCCAAGAAACTCACCGAGAGGTGGATTGGCCCTTATGAAATCATAGCATTTGCAGGCCCTGATGTTGTAACGCTCAAATTACCATCCACCCTGTGAATCCATCCTACAGTAAACGTTTCAAGAGTTAAACCTTACAAGGAACGCCTTGAAAATCAACCCGTAATAGCCCCAGTGTAGAGAACCTTGGTTCCCTACATTTGTATTCCTGATTTATAGGGCATCCGACGATATTGCAACTCATCTGATGTTATCCCGGTCATCCCGACACTATCCCAGTAGACCGGATAACTTCCCGGTATGTTTCCGGTCAGGATCGATCCTCTACATGACCAGGTTGCACAGAAACTGGCTGGAGTTGGTTTATACCGGCCGGGATTACTTCCCGGTGTTGTTTCCTGGTATTCTGATGTCCAGGTTTGTTTGTTTGTGACCAGTTGACATTGTTTTGAGCCTGTTTAGCTATTTTTACCTATTTGACATTGTTTTATGTTAGTTGAGCACTACATAGGCATGACATTACTTATCTAATACAGTTTTCCTCTCTCCTTTGTGTTAGAACACCCGATATAAGCCTGTAAGCCCAGTCCTAGCCCTCCCTCGCTGTCTGCATTGCGTGCAGAAGTCTGGGAATGCATCGGAAGTCTGGAACCCAGTTCCTTCTGGAGAAGGCCCCCATAGGAGTTGTCCACACCGGTGGTACACTCTTTCTCGTCCATTCTTATTCCATTTCCGGCCATTTGGGATTGTCTTGAGATTCCCTGGGATGAATATATCACCCCATTACCTTCTCTTGCCTCACACGCAGGCACATTTAGAACTTTACACCAGGACCCATTGTGGGCACACAAGAAGGACTTCCAGAGCTCGAAGTCAAGTACATTGTTAATTCTCAACTGAAAGGACAATCTTTGGAATACTTAGTACACTGGAAGGGCTATGATAAGGAAGACCGCACATGGGAACCTCTGAGCCACCTCTCAAATGCCAAAGAGGCAATAAAGGACTTTCACATATCTAACCCGGCGGCACCCTGGAAGCTCAGAATGGTCCAAACGGATTTTGATTCCCTTTTCTCTTCTTACGTCAACATGACAGAGCCCTCCCAGGTTCCTTTCAATCACCTGGAATGTGATTCATAGGACAGGGGTAATGTTACGATTTCTCATCTTATCTTATCTCATCAAGTCACATGACCACTATCACATGACCATGGGACATGTCACCTGACCAAGTCTAGATCAAACCCTTTCACTTCAATCACACTCATTCTAGACCCTTATCTCCACACTTCTTTAATTACTGTCACTCTAGGCTCTTATCTCTAATTCTGCTCCACAGTGATGTCATTACCTTAGTAAGTCTTCACACACCTGCCCTAGAGTACCCTGTAGTATATAAACCTGAATGCATCTACAACCGGACTTCAGTCAAGTCCTGGTTGATTCCCCTTGGACTATACCTCTTGACTCTATAGCAAGTCTCTAGTGGTGACTGAAGCTGTAAAGGTCTAAGGTTGCCAACAACCCCCAACCAACTGAGTCAGCCCCCAATATGGTTTGGAAGTTATCAACGCAGCATATATCCATCTATTTGGCCCATTCGACTCCAAGCTCGATCACTTGTCATATGGTACTCTCAAGGTCTGTGAAGCACCAGGAGACATACCTCCCACATTTGTCAACCTGAGCTCGATCCATTCTGTTATCGGAATGGTTCCATATCCATCCAGGTCTGGGTCAGATGGAGAAGACTTGGTGGAGCAATACTTTATGGTAGATATGAATAAACTCGATGGTGCTTATAACCAGCCACAGGATGATGCAGATGATACAGATGATAATGACATGTATAACAGTGCAGAATAGTACATGATGTAGGTTACACCACTAATGTGAATCTGTTGACACTCAAGCATGCTTCAAATTGGTTCTCTTTTCCTCTGTGTCCACACATACATTGGGGTCCCCATTTTCCTTCTCCTTGTCCGTATACTTTTGAACTGGAAACACCATATGGTCCATCTTCTTCGTCAAGAAGTTGTATTCATAATCCTTGAGAGCACGAACATGTGCTCCTCCAAGTGTGGCAGTATTGTTAAGAGCTGGACGTGGCTGGAGGTAGATCAATGGGTATGCATGTACAGTACAAGCAGAAGTACTGTCATTGTACTCACTAGAAGACCAATAGTTAGCAGTGAGAGTAGAGAGGGATTATATGTGTACTCTATGGCTAGATCAAGCTGCTCTGTGGCATCCATAGAATGATCAGCTATAACTGATGCATTCCTGGCCTGAAAGACAACCATCTAAAGGATGGTAAGGCTAATCAGTACACTCACAAGGACAGATATGATTAATCTCGCCAATAAGCCTAGATTGGCTGGATTGATGGTGCATGAGTAGGTCCCCCATTCAGAAGTGATACCGTGTAATCTGAAGACAGCAATGTTGTTGATGTCAGTATCGACAGAGGGATTGGTTGTCAGGGCCATAGTAAAAGTAGGTTGTAACATAGATTTGTCTGGAGCTGCATCGCATCACACCCAAGATATCCAATCTGTACCACTACTAATCTTTGTTCTACTATGCCATCATGATGTCAAGCACATCACTCAATCCAAATTCCACTGCCCCCATCTTCATGGATAGTTTCAATTCCTCACTGACAACATTTTCTGATACTCCAGTTGCCCTACCAAACCCATCAGATATGTTTGGTCGAGTACCCAACCCAATGACTGCATCGCTCCAGTATGAACAAATCAGGCAGTTCCCTGTTGGCAATACCTTATCTCTTCAAAACCAAGTGTGTCATCACCACATCACCCCTTCAACATTTCTGCCCAAACTTTTATATGGTTGATCTCTATCATCAGAATGAGTGACAGATTCAAGCACTGCAAGCAGCCAATGCGCAGCTGCAAGCAGAGAAGGTAGCTCTGATGGTGGCCAAGTCAACTTACGAGCCAGTAAAAAAATTTTGAGCGCATATATGTGGCCTCTAACACAAGCTTTGACTTAGGGATGCCTTCAAACAGCTCACCAGTGCACTACAACTCTCTTCAGATCCAGCTACAGCAGGGTCAGACCAAGTCACTGTCTCTCACTCAGGATATTCTGCCGCTGCTCGCTCAACACCACTCATTCCATTAAATGAAGCAGATTATCCTCATGTCCTCCACTGGACTCAAGAAAAGTACAAGGCCTGGGAGAAACGCAATAGTGCAAAACAACAAGGAGCACCATGAAAACGTGATGACTTGTCGACATCACTCCCATGGCTTGAGGACAAAGATGGCAAGATACTTACCAAAGACATCATCTCTGCAATACTGAGGAAGATGCAGGTAATCTGGCATGGCTTCAAGCAGCATGACATTGTGCCATCAACATGGGGTGCGGCCATGGATGAGGTGAAGAAGGAATTTTATGGGGAGGTTGAAGCTGTATTTCCCCAGCTATGTCTTTGTGCAAATCACTGGAAAGCTGAGGCTGTTGCAACTGCCAGATACTCATCATGGGCACAGACATATCTCAAGGACTCCAACGACTCTGGAAAGTGCCAAGTAAAATCTGAGGAAGGGTCAGTTGAGCTGGACCCAAAGCACATCAAACTGGATCCAGAATCAAGTGACAGTGCCAGAGCCGCCAGTGGTGTGGTCGCAATCACAGGTATGTATACCTCACTCAGATACTAGTACTACCATGACAGCAGCTGACATGCTGGAAAACTCTGCAGCAGACAAGTCAGCAACTGGGTCGCGATCCTCAGAGTCAAAGGAATCTACCAGCACTCACCAACACAAGGTTGACTTGGAGAAGACAACAATATCCTTGGACTTGACAGAGGATTTTCCAGAGGTGATAAACCCACTGTACATCCATCCATTCCCCTCCTACCAGTAGTGAATGATATTGTTTATCTACTTGGTAGTGCAAATTTACAAAAAGGAAACACAACTTCTGGGTATGGACGATCGGCGCATGTATGCAAACCAACCGAACATCTTGTGCCACCTGCCTCAAAGTCTGAAACCACCATGGACACCACCAAGACATGATTAGACACAACAGTACCACCAGCTCCAGGACAAGTTAACTCAAAGCCCAGGAAGACTGTTGCTACTACAACAGTGACACCAGTCAATGATGGCCCTCAAGGTGAGATCATCCAGGGCATTGATGACAAGGTTGCAAAATTGGATGCACAACTGGGTTTAGGAGGAGATTACTCCAGCCCTCCATTGGATGATGCTGACGCTGCTGTCATGCCTTCTCACATGGGCAGCATATTGACAGTCACTGCATTGGTGACAGTAGTTGATAAGCCTGAAGACAAGATCCAAGACATTCATGACAAGGTCGCAAAATCAGATGTGCAAAAAGACCAAAGAGAAGATCGCTTTAGCCTCTCACCAGATGTCTCCACTACTGCCATGCCTACTCAACGAAGCAACATTGCTGTGGTCACAGGCAGCATGTCAAAGCAAGCAGCCAAATGGCAACCATGCAAGATGAAAACAGGACGGTATGACAACTTGATTCCATCAGATGTTTTCACTCATTATTTCCTTATAGTACATTGTGTGCATATTGCTGGATTGTGCAAGTGAAGCCAGGTGGCACTGGCAGCGAGTTTACAGCCTATTGGAAGAATGTCTCTGATAGTCAAAAGAAGGTATGCATTTTCCAATACTTCATCACAAGTCACTAACAGTGTTACTAGCAATACGAGGAAGAATGCAAGGGCCTGGTGAGTGCCATCCCTGCTTTAGTTAATGGTGCACTAATGGGATTTAGAGTGCTACCAATGGCTGGACTTCATTTAGTGACAACATGATTCAAACACTTTCGCAAGGGACTCTTTATTGACTTGGTATGTCTACAAGGTAAGTAATAGTTCAATGAGATGGAGCATAGGGTACTAATAGATGTATCCAGGAGGAGCAAGAAATGGGTATATGGGACAGAAATGGTATGGGTGGAAGGGCAGTGAAAGGAGTATGCTGGGCACAGGTAGATGAGCATAGATATGAGTATAGTGTCTGGGGTATGCAGTGGTGGAAATGAATGGATATCAGTAAATTGAATCAGAGGCAAGCAATGGATACCCAAATTTATGGATAGTAGACTGAGTAGATGTGAATCAGTATGAGTACATCTGAGTTGTCTGGGAATGAGATGGACTACTACATTGCATTCTATGGACATTGATGGAAATCCAGACAAGTTAGACTGGTTGTTGCTTGCACATGTATGTGGATTCAATATCTACTATTTCTGCCATTTCCTATCTATATTTACCGTCATCCATTCTGTCTGCCTCAATGGCTATGCAGCGATCTCCATTTGACCATTTTTCACTGGGCATGATGGATCACCATCACTTTGATGAAATCATCACTTCATTTCCACTTTCTACCCTCAAGCAGTTCACTGAGATTGTTTTAGATTCCCTTTCAAACTCTGAACTTTCGGACTATTTAGAAAGTGATCTGGTTTTAGGATGCCCAGCTACTCTACCTCGCTCACCTTCTCCACCACTTGCTCCTGCCATCCCATTGCCTGTCTCTCAGGCAATAGCACTCCCCATCCAAATAGTCCCTCCTCCATGCACTCAAGCAGACTTGTTGACTACCCGATGCTACCAATATGGACAACTCGGACATCTCCACATCAACTGCCACAGATACCAATGTCCCCATTGCCATGCCTTTGCTCCAGGGCATTCTGTCTCTAGATGCCTCACCCATCATTGTGCCATCTGCAACTACTGGGGATATGTGGTGGAATGCTGCCCCACACTCTGCTGCCCCCTTTGTGGAAGCATTGAACACACCATCAGAGGTTGCCCCTTTACTGATCTGGATGTATGTATCTGAGCTCTGACTGGAGCAGAACGGTGCGCACCCCCCTCAGTCTTTATTTTGCTTTAGGGAAGCAGGCTTACAAACAGGGTAGTGTTACGATTTTATCCATTATACCGCATCTTTTCCTCCTTACCGTTTGCATCCCCTTTTGCTACCCATTCCCTCATAGGAAATACATCTACTTCATGATTATCTTTGAATCCACATTCTCCTATTCGCTTTACACCTTGTAGTTTAACTTTTAACTGGACAATTACCTCCTAACAGTGTTCTCTCGCACACTGTCATGATCCATACTATCATCCACAGTAGTTCTTCCTTTTCTGTTCTCTTTCCATTGCCTTCCATCTCTTTCCATGCCTACCCTTATCTTGGTCTGTGTGCATTCCTTGGACTATAAGTAGCTAGCTACTTCACTTGTAAACCTCAAGTTAGACCTGCACAATTCCACCTCCTCTGCTCTGGACTTGCCTTTGCTTGAACAGTCGCCTTTACTGTTCCTTCTTGCCTCTTTGCTCACCATGAGACGTTGCACCTCTTTGTGAGTGCCTCCTCGCAAAGAGCTCTTGTTGTTCGCAGTCCAGAAGGACATGCTCCATAACAGGTACACTAGGTACTGGGGCATTCGAAGATAGAACAGAAAGGGACTGAAAGGCAATAAAGGTGCGATTAGTCCAAAAGTGAATGGAGAAGCAAATGGAAATGGAGAAACTGAGGAACTGAAAGAATACAACTCTGGAGGATGCTGGAGTGCAATGGAGGTGTACCACAAGGGTACCAGATAGTCTGGAAGATGGAGGAGGGAACCTATAGGCCCTAGAAAATGGGCTGGGGGATACAGATAGAGAACTCAATCAAGGAGCCAAAGGAAGGGTAATGAGGTGAGGTTGGGCGGAGGTGTACCTCAATGGTACCAGAGGTGAAAATGGAGTTAAAGCTGAGGCTTTGGAGGGATGACTTGGAAGATATGGAGGTGTGCAATAGGTGCACCAGAGTTGAGGAATGGAGTTGATAGGGTGAGGTAGTGGTGGGTGGTGCCTCCCCTTTAAGGCCAAGCCCTTGAGGCCTGAGAGGAACCTGCAAACACAGACCACAGAGTAAATAGGCAGAGAATGAATAAAAACAGAGGGCAAAGATAAAGAGGTGCTAAAAAGTGGAAATTATCAGAGGTGATTCTGGAGTTAATCAGAGTTAATCAGAGGTAAATTGGAGTACAGGGGTAAATAGAAATAGAAGAATAAAAAGCAGAAATGAACAGATGGGAAAGAAAGCAGAGAAATCCTAAAGAAGGAAATGCTGGAGTTGGTGGAGGCCAAAGACAATCTTGGTCGGTCCACAGTGTGGGGAGAGAAGTCCGGAATGAAGCCGGTCAGAGGTCTGCAGGATAAGACTGTGAAGGTTGAAGACCTAGAAGAAAGACAACAACAACAACAGTGACAAACTATAAAAATGCCAGTGATGGTAAGGAGCTAAATGGAATGAATCATTGGTCAGTCCTTAGCGCAGGGAGAATTCTGGATGAAGCCGGTCAGAGGTCCACAGACAATGACTGCAGAAAGGCCCAAGGCCTTGGGCAAATCCCAGAGGTGCAACTCCCAGGATTATATTTTCAAATGGAGTCCTGGAGTGCAGAGGTTTTGCATTCTATCTGTAAGAGCATGTTAGACAAAGTTGCAGCTTCTTAAACCCAATGATCAATGGATCATTTTAGTGGGCGAGTGTGTGATGTCCTATACTAAACAAACATCAGAGAACCCAAAGAGGTTTGGCACAAAGGCCACAGAGGTGGATTGCCCAAAGGAGGAGAAGAGGAAACAAATGGTCTGGAGTGGACTGGAGTTTGTCGGAGATGTTGGAGTTGACAAAGGTAAAGGCCCGAAGGGCCAACAGAGGGAGAAGAAAAGAACAGAAGAGAAAATAGAGTGGCCAGAATAGACCACATGCTGTTGAAGTGGACAGCAACAGAGGGGTCAGAAACAGAAAGATCAATAGACAAGAAGAAGACAAAGTCAGAGTGAAAATGGAGTGGTCCGGAGTGGACCCAGAGGGAAGTTCAGATGGTCCGGAATGGACCACAATGGAGGGGAGGATGAGGAGAAACAGAATGGTCCAAAGTGGACTCAGAAGGGGAATCATGAAGTCATAAGTGAACAGAACAAAGAGTGGATGTGTCTTGGGGTGCTCCAGAATGGAGCATGGACAAGGGTGATGCAAGTCCCAGGTCTGGAGAATAGAACAGAATGGAAACAAAGAGGAAAGGAGGGAAAGATTCCAGAGTTGCTGGAGCAAACCAGACTTAGAATGGAGTTACCTTGAGACCTGATGTCTTGAGGTAAGGAGAAAGACGAAGGGAAAAGATAAGGGATTGTGTCAGGAAATGCTCTAGAAAGAGAGTGCAGACAAGGGTGACATGGTCCCAGGTCTGGAAACAGAACTGGAGAAATGAAAAGAAACAGAGTGGTCTGGAGTAGACTGGATGCCACTGGAGTTGACAGCACTGAAAAGAAAGAAACAGAAGAAGAAATTGGAGGGGTGCGTCATTAGGTGCTCTTGAGGAGAGCACAGACAAGGGTGACACAGGTCACAAGTCTGGAAAACAAGAATGGAAGGGAAAAGAAGAAGAAGAAATGGAAACAGAAGCTCCGGAGTTTCTGGAGTTGAAATGGAGGTACCTTCAGACTTGATATCTTCAGGTTTGGAGGGAGTGGAGTGCAAGGCCAGAGCAACTGGAGTGGTGGCTATTAAGCATTGCAGCGCTGGAGGTGGGAAACAGAATGACCATTGGACTTGTGGTCCTCAGGTACAGAGGTTAGAGGAAAGAATTGAAGGAGAAAATGAAGAGCAGAAGCAACCAGAGTGAAGAGGAAGCTTCAAGAAGAAAGGGCTCTTGAGTTGCTGGAGCAAATTGGAGTTACTTTCAGACTTGTGATCATCAGGTAAGGATGAAACAGAGGGCGCTCATCAACCAGTGATGGCACTCCTTGAAGAGGAGTGTACCATCATCACCCAGTATCAGAACAAAGGATAAA
>JBBPKI010001004.1:0-15655 GCA_038089155.1 Nevesoporus exiguus
ATTCAAAGATGATCATGAAGTAGACGTATTTCCCATGAGGGAATGGGTAGCGAAAGGGAATGCAAATGGTAAGAAGGAAAACACGCGGTATGATGCATAGAATCGTAACATTACCCCCTTCGTATGCCTGCTTCCCCGAAGCAGAATATAAACTGAGAGGGATGCGTACCGTTCTGTACCAGTCAGAGTGGAGATACATCCGGATCAGCAAAGGGGCAACCTGCGAGGAGGTGTTCAACGCTTCCACAAAGGGGGCAGCGCTGGGTGGGACAGCATTCCACCACGTGTCCCCAGTTATTGCAGGCGACGCAATGATTGGTGAGGCATCGAGAGCTAGGATGCCCTGGCGTGAATGCGTGACAGTGGGGGCACTGGTACTCTCTGCAGAAGAGGCGGATATGTCCGAGTTGTTGACATTGGTAACATCGGGAATGCGAGAAGTCCGCTTGAGAAAGCCTCGTCGCCACATCCTCAGAGAGGGGAAGGAGGCGAGTGGGAGAGGAGATGATAGTAGCGGCGGTGGGTAGATCTCTGGCAGGGGTAGAGAAACAGACAGTGGTGACGCGAGGAGAGATTTGTGCTACAGGGGACAGTGATCGCGGGGGAGGGACGATGCGAACTGGTAAAGCTATGGCTTGAGAGACTGGAGACGGAGTGGTTGGTACTAGAGGAGGGGATGGCGTGCGTGGGTGGCAGGGAATGGAGGGACGACCTAGGACCAGATCACTTTCTAAATAGTTCGAGAGATCGGAGTCCGAAAAGGAGTCCAAAATAATTTCAGTGAACTCGTGGAGGGTGGAAAGCGGAAATGAAGTGATGATCTCAGCAAGATTATGATGGTCCATCATATCCAAGGCACGGAGGCGGAGTTGGTCAAGTAGAGTTTCTCTGGCGGCGGAGAAGTCCTCTCTGTGTGACATGCGGGGATGAGCGGCAAATAGTCTAAAGGAAGAGGTGTTGTGGTAGTAAATGCATGCTTCCATGAGCTCAATGGAGTTTGAGAAGGAGGGAGAGGCTTCCGCGAGATGGAGAAGTGGGGCATGATCGAGGACATGAGCGTAGGTAGCTAGGCGATAGAAGCGTGGAAGGTTCTCAACATAAAGCCGTTCAAGGGCCCAGTGGGGAATGGCCGGTTGAGAGTTTTGATGTAGAAGTCCTCCAGGGGCGAGCGAGGGAGTAGGGCGAGCAATTCGTGGGGGTGGAACTTCTGCGACGGCGGGGGTGGTAGTGGGGGAAAGACTAGTGGGAGAGGAGACAGTGGATTGGTTCTCAGACATGGCGTGGCGAGGACAGTTGCGATGAGAGGATGATGATGAGAACGGTGATGATAGTGGCAAGTGAGATTGCAGAGAAGATGGCAGCGACTACAAGGATCTGAAGAGGAGTGAGCATTGTCGCTCACTGGAAGAGGGAACTCTTATATTGTTTGAGGAGCATGGAAGCGTGACGAAGGTTCCTCTCAGGTTCCCAGGTGTTCTCCGATGTAGGATATCCTTTCCACTTGATCAGGTACTGGCGGCGTTTGACTGATCCCCGGTGAGAGAGTATAGCCTCGATTTCATATTCCTCTTTTCCATCAATAAGATCTGGTGGAGCGGGGATGAAGTTTGGGCCATGTTCCGGTGTGGTCCGATAGGAGGATAAGAGAGAGGCGTGGAAAACGTTATGAATGCGCCAAGTAGGGGGTAGTTTCAGTTGATACGCCACAGGGGAGAGTACCTTGATGATCTCAAAGGGTCCTTCCCTTTTTGGGGCAAGTTTGCGTGATGGGTACCTGAGTTTTAGGTTTGTGGCCTCCAGCCAAACCTTATCTCCTGCCTTCCAAGGCGTGAACTTGGTAGTGAGCCGTTCCTTCATGAGGCGTTGAGCAGTGGAATGAGCAGCCAGTGCTTCTTTCCGTGCTTCGGCAAGGGTGGTAAGACGTTCTTCAACAGAAGGGACGAAGGACTTTCCTAAAGGGGGATAAGCTCTAGGTTCATACCCCATCATGAGGTAGTATGGCGATTGGTGGGTGGACGAGTGTGCTGCGGAGTTGTGGGAGAATTCCGCAGTTGGAAGTAGGATACTCCAGGTACCAGGGCGTCCTTGGCAAAAGATTCGAAGATACACTTCAAGCTCCTGGTTGGCTCTCTCAGTTTGACCATCAGTCTGTGGGTGATAGGCGGAGGAGAGTTTTATGTCATACTGAAGGAGTCTGGCCAGTTCCTTAGCGAAGGAGGAGGCAAACTGAGGTCCTCTATCGGAGATGCAGGAGTCGTGAAGTCCGAATCTGGGGAAGATATGCTGGAAAAAGAGTGATGCGACACCGGCAGCGGAGATGTTTTTGTTGCATGGAAGGAGAATCACCCCCTTCGTAAGGCCATGGTCGACCACGACCAAAATAGAATCGAAGGTGTGGGAAAGAGGAAGGTCCGTGACAAGATCCATGGAGATCTGTTGGAAGGGGCGGACAGCGGAGGTGGAAAGGGGGGAAAGAGGTGGGACAGTGGGGTGGGTGTTCAGCTTGGAAGCCTGGCAAACAGTGCATCCCGAGATGAAGCGAGAGATGAAGGAGCGCATGCCCGGCCACCAATAATCACGGGAGAGGCGAGCATAGGTGCGAAAAAGGCCTTCATGGCCCCCACTAGGAGAGGAATGAAGGGATGAGATGAGTTCATGGCACGCGTCGGGGGGAATGAAAAGACGTCCTTTGTAATAGAGATGCGGAGCATCGTAATGCCAATCAGCAAGGGAAGAACAAGGGAATAGGGGGAGAGATTTCTCCATAGCGTGTAATGCTTCAAGCACAAGTGGATCGGTAGAAGAGGAGCTAGCAATCTTAGAGCTGAGTGCGAGGTCGAGCGCGGAGATGATCTCTGGATCCGAGAGGATGGGGTGAATATTGTCAGTTGAAGTGTCAACGTCATGGCAACGTGATAACGCATCGGCAGGGGTCATGGCAGTTCCAGGGAGGACCGTCCAAAGGAGATGGTATTCTTGAAGGAAAAGACTCCATCGCGCTTGGCGACGCGAGAGCTTCTGCAGTGCCTTCATGAACGAAAGGTTTTTGTGGTCAGTGAAGATAGTGACCGCATGCTCAGTTCCCAAGAGGTACTGTCGCCATTCTTCCAAGGCATCAATGACTGCCAGCAGCTCCTGATCATAGATGTCGTAGTTCCATTCAGCATCATTGAGGGTGCGAGAGTAATAGGCGCATGGATGGGAGTCTCCATTAGCATCCTTTTGCATAAGGATGGCGCCAACAGCGATGAGAGATGCATCCGTCATGAGAAAGAATGGTTTAGTGGTGTCGGGGAGGATAAGGACAGGAGCTGAGGAGAAAATCTCCTTGAGGCGAAGGAAGGCATTTTGCTGGTTATCATGCCAGATCCAGGGTTGGGCATTCTTGGTAAGGAGGTTTAGTGGGGCAGCAATGTCAGCGAAGTTGGGTATGAATTTGCGGTAGAAGTTACAAAATCCAAGGAATGAGCGAACAGCTTTGACTGTGGATGGGGGTTGCCACTTGGCGATGGCAGAGAGTTTGATGGGATCCATGTGTACTTGTCCGTTTCCGACGATGATCCCTAGGTACTCAATCTCTGGAGCATCAAAGGTGCATTTTGAGAGTTTGAGCGTTAATCCATGCTCTCGGAGATGAGCTAGAACTCTGTGGGTGCGATTAATGTGGTCAGGGAGAGTAGAGGAATGTATTCCTAGGTCATCCATGAAGATTTCTAACCATCCTTCTGGGGTCATGTCGCGAAAGACCCAATTCATGAATGCTTGAAAAGTGGGCGGTGAGTTACATTGCCCAAAGAACATAACAGTTGGCTCATATAAGCCAAGCGGAGTAATGAACGCAGCTTTCCATTGATCTTCTTCGCGAATGCGGATGTTGTTGTATCCCCAATGAATGTCGAACTTGGAGAAATACTTTGAGTGTTTCATTTGGTCGATGAGATCAGAAACGAGGGGAAGTGGGTAGGCATTCTTGACAGTATGCTCGTTCAGGTACCTGTAATCCTGACAAGGGCGGAGCGATCCGTCTTTCTTTGGGACAAAGAAGAGGGGGGAAGCTTGGGGGGATTTGGACTCAACAATTCATCCAGTGCGAAGGTGTTCTTCAACGAAAGTTCTGCAGGCTTCCATCTCGGCAGGGTTAAGGGCATAGGCTTTGGCCCGTTTAGGAATGAAGGAGTCTTTGAGCTCGATGACGTGGTCATAAGGGCGGTGAGGAGGAAGGATGTCGTGGTTCTTTTCTTCAAAGACGTCCAAGAAGTCAGCATATGGCTTAGGGAGGGAGACTTCTTTTTTGATGTCTTTTTGGGCGATCTCAGTGGCGATAGTGGTTTTGCATATTGTTTCAGCGTTTAGCCAAATATTCCTCTCTACCAGTCCTAACTCAATATTCCTATTGTCATCCAGTCCTAACCATCGAAGGAAATACCGTTCAGAAGTATCTTCGTTCATGGGGAGAGGTTCCGCTGGGAAGGACAGGGTTCTGTTTTTCCAGTCGATGGTAGGATTGCGATCAGCAAGCCAGTTCATCCCAAGGATGATCTGGGGTCTTCCAAGGCCGATGATCATGAAATGGAGGGTTTCTGTTCGTTCAGGGAAAGTAACGGTGGCATTGGAGAAGAAACGGATTGTTCCTGCCTGATTGGAAGTTCCGTCTACGTTTAGTGCTTGGATAGATTCGGGAAGAGGGTGGAAAGGGAGGCCAAGTCATTTGGCTAGTCGATGGTCAATGAAGGTTCCAGTAGCTCCACAATCAATGAGCGCAGTGGTGTCGACGGTTTTTGTCCCATGAGAGAGTTTAATTCGGATACGAATTGATTTCTCGGACTCGGAAGATATGGTTACATGGGCGATATTATGGAGAGGTAGCATCGACTCATCTCTCCTTCTCAAAAATCCTCAGTTACTTCTGTGATAGAGGCGATGGACTCCTGGGCAGGTTCGAAGCTCTGCTTCAGTTCTTGGAGGATCTGTTGGGTAGTCTTTCCTCCGGCAGTGAGGGAGTTGATGTATTGCATTAAGTCGTTGTTGGGCTGTGTCTGCACAGTGCAAATCCTGTTGGGGTTGCGAGGGGGGCGAGGCGGAGCAGAGGTTGACTGGTTGGGATGGTTCCTGGTGGAACAGCCACTTTGCTTACAGATGAAGCACAGCTTGTTATCCAGGCATCGCTTGCGCTCATCTGGGGACAGGTTCAGGGCATCGATGTCCATGGCATTAGGGTCTCTGGTTGGGGTGCGAGGGGCGAATGATCTTTGGGGAAAAGTGTGGGTAGGGACGGTCCTAGTAATGGAAGTGGTAACTCTGGGAGCCATTCGAATTCTATTGGCTTCGAACTGCTCAACCTTAGAGTACCAGTCCAAAATCTTCTTCGGCATGGTTTCCAAGCCAGCCATCCTGGCGCGATGGTATTGATGCAGGCCTTGTTCAAAAAGGCCAATGAGAGCGAGGTCATTAGTGAGGGCAGCAGTGGTAGATAGGATTCGGAATTCCGAGACGTATTTGTGCAGATCTGAGACAGTATTCTGCCGCAAGGTGACTAGCTTCTTCATGGCATCTGCAGAAGAATCTACGAGTTTGAAGGCTACCTGGAAGGCAGCCTTAAAGTCCTTATACGTTCCGAAGGAAGGGGGGGACTTGTTCATGGCTTCCTGGTGGATAACGGTGGCCCAGGCGAGGGCAGAATCTTTCTTCATATACGAGAGTGTGAACGCGATCTGGCGATCATCGGAGGTATAGATCTCCTTGTTGATTAGCAGGTAGGTATCTACTGAGAGGATCCATGACTCAGCAGAGGAGGAGTCTCCATCATAGTCGGCAGGGATGCCGATCTTGATTTCAGTAGGTTTGGAGGACATTTCTTCGTCAGAGTCTTCGTTATCAGAAGGGTCTGGGGAAGGAGGACGACGAGGTGGTTGAACTGGTTGAACAGGGATGACAGGTGTAGGAGCAGTATATGCTGAAAGTGGGAGGGCGGCAGAGGTATTGGCTTCTGGTCGACGTGTAGGTACAGATGGGGCAGTGGCAGCCCAGGGGTCAGATGGACTTCCTGGTCCGGGAATGGGTCCGATATCTACTTCAATGGGTTCGGGGTCAGGGGACTCTCCTCTAGCAGTACTTCTGCGGAGGGCTTGTTCGAGTAAGGCATTTCGACGATGCGGTTGTTCAGGAGGATAGTTTGGGTTAGGCGACCCAGTGACTCTTCTTGGTGTCGACGTATTGGCAATGGATTCCCTACTCCGCTGGCAGGAGGGGAAAGGAGAAAGTTAGACCTTTTGTTACGGAGCACGTCCTTCTGGACTGCTAGTGACAAGGGTTCTTTGTGAGGAGGCACTCACGAAGAGGCACAACGTCTCACGACGAACAAAGAAGGCGAAGGCAAAGTAGAACTGTTGAGGCAACAGTTCAGACAGGAGCAAGTCCAGAGAAGAGGTGGATTGTGTAGGTCTAACTTGGAGTTACAAGCTGGTAGACTAGCTACTTTATAGACCATAATATGCGCACGGACCAAAGTAAGGGCAGGCATGGAAAAGAGGAGAACGTAAAGGAATAACTGCGGGTGGCTATGAGAGAAACGACAGCATGCGAGAGAATGCTGTTAGGAGACAGAGTCCGAAGAAGAAGTTATCACATGAGAATGGAAATGGTAAAGGACCAATCGTACTCGTCAAGAGAGAAGGTCACGAGGAAGCATACATACTTTGCGTGCGGATGAGGATACATGAACGGAATAGATTCGGAGATGAGAAGGAGGCCCGGATGTAAGGATAAAATCGTAACAGAGACCAGCCATCCTCCCCAGACCAGATCTCCCAATCGCCACCCGTACCCGCTCCAAAACAAGGAATGTCCACGGACTACATTAAGATGCTGGCAGACCAACTGCTAGCCCTGCAAGAAGAGCTCGCAGAGCTCAAAAAGGACAAAGGAAAACAGAGAGCAGCTAATACAGAAGTAAAAGTGTCTAAAAAAGTAGAAATGGTACTGGACCCTGGAAAGTTTGATGGATATAAAGACAATTTTGAGTTGTGGCAGATGGGCATGGCTCTCTACATCAAAGAAAACCTGGAATCATTCATCATGGACAACCAAATAACGATTGCCACCCTTACCAGAATCAGGGTGAAAGTTGGAGAGAAAGACAAATTTGGAGCAGCACAATGGGCCAGACAGCAGCTCTGACACTTCATGAAGAAGGATGACTGGCCCACACAAGAAACACTGGGCAAACTTCTCATCTCTCGTTTTAAATCAATAAACGAGGAAGATGAAGCAAGGAACAAACTAGAATGGCGCAGACAGATGAATGAAGAATCTGCCCAATCTTTCACCACAAGATGGCTATGTTACTACTATGACACAGGAGGAGAACCTGCCAAACTTGATCCTCAGGGAGTTCGACTCTTTGAAAAAGCTTTGTCGGAAAACCTCGCAAGAAAGATATACAAGGTGTTACAATTTTGTTTCTTCACGGTCACCTCCTGCTCATTTCCTTCATTTGCATTTGGGAGGGACCGATCACACGGGAAGTGTATATTCCATACCTCGTCATTCTGTATTCAGATGACATCCACCTGATCCCATTAGCTTAACTTCAGACTTCGCCCCCATCTATCTTTGATGGCCATTACACCACTCATTCATTCCCATCTTTGATTGATCATTTCACCTTCATCTTTTGATGCGTTACCTTTACAACCATCTTTGATAGATGGTTACCGCCCTTGGCTGTGGGCATAGCCACTTATAGGTAGACACTATTTAAGACCTCCATGTAAAGTAGTGGTTCCTCAGCCAATTCTTACTCACTCTGTGATTACCTATTGCTAAGCTCAGTCCTCGCCTACCCTTCTTCAAGGAAGTACGGCTCAGCCTTCGCATACCCTTTTATCAGAAAGTACTGCACACCCCTGCACGCCTCACCTGAGGAGAGTTGCAAAGTACCTTGTCCAGGTACTTCCTTTGACCTAGCAAATGTTGGCAACCTAGACCTGTTAAGGCTTTGGTCACACTACTAGACTTGCTATAGAGCTCAAGAGGAAGATGTGGGGGAATCAACCAGGACTTGACTAGAGTCCAGTCATTGATGACATTCGGTTTATATAGTACTTACAGGTTTAGGGCAGGTCAGAGAAAAGTGACTAAGCTACTACGTCATTAGTGATGTCATGGATCTAGAGTAATGGAGATTAAATGGGCGTGTTAGATAAGAGTCTAGAGCGAGTGTGAATGAAGTGAAAGGAGTTGACCTAGACTTGGTCAGGTGACGTGTCTCACGGTCACATGATAGTGGTCATGTGACTTGATAAGATAAGATAAGGGATGAAATCGTAACATTACCCCCCTCCTATGAATCGCATTCCAGGTGATTAAAGGGAACCTGGGAGGGCTCTGTTACATTTATGTAAGAAGAGAAAAGTGAATCAAAGTCTGTTTGGACCATTCTGAGCTTCCGGGGTGCCGCTGGGTTGGAAAGGTGAAAGTCTTTTATTGCCTCTTTGGCATTTGTGAGGTGGCTTAGAGGTTCCCATGTGCGGTCTTCCTTGTCGTAGCCCTTCCAATGTACTAGGTATTCCAGAGAGCGTCCTTTTAGACGTGAATTGACTATGTAGTCGACCTTGAACTCTGGAAGACCTTCTTGTGTGCCCACAACAGGTCCTGGGGCAACTACAGGTTGATTTTCAAGGCGTTCTTTATAAGGTTTAACTCTTGAAACGTTGACGGTAGGGTGGATTCGCAGGGTGGAAGGTAATTTGAGAGTAACCGTGTTAGGGCCTGTGAATGATAGGATTTCATAAGGGCTGATCCATCGCTCTGTGAGCTTCTTCGAGGCCCAATTGAGTTTAATGTTCTCAGTTGATAGCCAGACTTTATCTCCAACTACCATATCTGGAACCTTGGTGCAGTGCTTATCTGCTTGCCTTTTCATAGTTTGTTGAGCTTTTTCAAGGGAGTCTTTTGCTTGCTCAAGCGTCTTGGAAAAGTCCTGTGCAAATGCCAAGGATGATTCATTCTTTGTGATGACAGGTTCAATTCCCATTCTTGGTTCGTAGGTTTTAGTAACCTCGAACAGTGTTTTCTTGGTGGCTGAATGCTGGCGATTGTTATATGAGAATTGTGCCAGAGGGAGCCATTCTGCCCATTTTTCTTGCTTTTCGGCTGTAAACAACCGAAGATATTGTTGAAGGTCTCTATTAACCCTTTCTGTCTGTCCATCCATCTGAGGGTGGAAAGCTGTAGACATGTTTAAGTTTATCTTAAGCATTTTGCCAAGATCCTTCATTACTTGTGAAGCAAATTGTGGCCCTTGATCTGAGATAATGGACCTGGGTAAACCATGGTGCTTCCAAACATGGTCCCTATATAGCTTAGCTGTTCCTAAGCTTGTAATTGTTTTATTTGTGGGAATGAATTCCACTTCTTTTGAAAAGCGATCTACTATGACTAGAACAGAGTCGTATGTGTTGGAAAGGGGGAGGTCGGTTATAAAATCCGTGGAAATGTCTTTCCATGGACCTTCTGGGATTTGGTTCGGAATTAGTTCTCCCTTTGGTGCCTTGTTTTCTGGTTTCATTCATGCACATCTGTCGCACTGTGAGCAGTAATCTTTGACTTGGGCTCGAAGGCCGTTCCATTGAAAGTATCGCTCTATTATTTGCCAGGTCTTTTTGGCACTGCCATGTCCAGCGATTGGAGAATCGTGGTAAAGGGTTATTATATCTTGGTGCAGGGTGTCCTTTTGGGGAATGAAGATCCTTTCACCAAGATAAAGGATTCTGTCTTTAGATAGAAGGTTGGGCTTATCATCACCCTTCCATTCTTCTTGTGCTTCTACTATCCTTTCGAGAAGTTTTCTTTCTTCTCCTTTGATTGAATAGCCATAGCATGTTTGCACCCTTATTCTGTTTTCAGAGATCATTTGAACGCCCTTGTTGTCTTCATTGATGCCAATGGCATGATCCTCTTGTCGAGAGAGAGCATCAGCCTTTCCCATTTGGGATCCTGGCTTGTTAACTAAGACATAATTGAATTGAGAAAGCCATTGTGACCATCTCACTTGTCAACGATTTAGATCTTGTTTCATCATGAAGTACCGGAGGTTGGCGTGGTCCGTCCAGACTTCAAATTCTCCTGCCCCCTCAAGGTAATGTCGCCACTGTTCTAGAGCCAGAATTATGGCGAGCATTTCCTTGTCTGCTATTGGGTAATTTCTCTGCTTGGGGGTCATAGAAGCAGAGGAAAAGGCAACAGGGTGCCATTTATCTTCTTGTTTGATTGAAAGGACTGCGCCGGTTGTGAAGTCCAAAGCATCAGTTTGTAAGCAGAACTCGCTGTTGTTGTCAGGATAGGTGAGTATCGGTGCTGTGGTAAAGGCTTCTTTGAGCCGATCAAAAGCTCCTTGTTCTTGGGGTCCCCACTGCCAAGGTTGGTCCTTCTTTGTTAGGTCATTCAGGGGACATGAGACTTGTGAAAAGTCTTGGATGAACCTTCTGTAATAATTGGCGAGTCCAAGGAAACTGCAGACTCCTTTGACATTCTTAGGTGTGGGCCATCTGAGGATAGCTTCTACCTTTCCTTTTTCCATTTTAATTCCATTGGTGTTGACTACCATGCCGAGGAATTTGACTTCCTTTTGCTTGAAAAAGCATTTCTCAGGCTTTAGGAATAAGTTGTGTTCCTTAAGTCTTTTGAGAACTTCTTGGACGATTTTGTCGTGCTCCGCTTTGTCGTCCGTTTTGGTGAATATCATTATGTCGTCGATGTACACTATGATGACACTATCCATATCAGCAAAGATTTCGGTCATCATTTGCTGGAATGTAGCGGGGGCATTGCATTGGCCGAAGAACATTACTAAGGGTTCATAGGCTCCTGAATGAGAGACAAATGCTGCTTTCCATTCGTCTCCTTCCTTTATTCTGATATTGTTATACCCCCATCTGAGGTCCAGTTTGGTGAACAACTTGGCTCCTTGTAGTTTGTTCACTAGTTGGCTTATAAGGGGAAGTGGATAATTGTTCTTTACTGTCCACTCATTAAGGTATCGGTAGTCTTGTACCAGTCTCTTCTTTCCGTCTTTTTTTGGAATAAAGAAGACTGGTGATGTTTGTGAAGAGTGTGAGGGTCTAATATACCCTTTCTTGGTTTGTTCTTCCACAAAGGACTTTAGCTCTTCCATTTCATCCTTACTCATGGGGAATATTTTTGCCTTTTTCGGTTGAAAGCTAGGCTTCAGCTTTATCTCGTGATCCCAAGGTTTTCAGAGTGGGAGCCGTTCTGACTCTTTCTTACTAAAGACGTCCAGGAAGTGATGGTATTCTTTTGGAACCATTTCTTCAAGAGTTGATTCCTTTTTCTTGGATGCTTCAAGATTTTTGATGAACCTATGCACAGTCGAAGCGTGCTTAAGTTCTTCTTCTTTTGCCAAGTTTGATCCTCGGTCTGACAGCATGTAACAGGACCTCAGACACCTTGTCATTTTCACTTCTTCTTTTGTCCAGTCTATGGTTTGATTGTGCTTTGCCAACCATGTGTAACCCAAAATCATTGGATTTTTGCCTAGATTGGTGACTTCCACAATTAGGCGTTCGTGATGACCTTGATAATCTAAAATTATCTCTGCTTGGTGTGTAACAGCTCCTGGAGAGTTCTTTGTTCCATCTACATTGAAGATAGGAATTTCCTTTCCTATCTTCTGTAGTGGAAATTTCACTTCTTCAGCCCATTTTTGATCTATAAAGATTCCATTTGCACCACTATCCAAAAGGGTCTTGCACTGATGTTTCTTGTGCTTGGTAGTGGGGTGTGCGATTGAAATGTCCATAAGGATTTTGTATTGCACCTTAGCATTGCATAGGAGGATTCGTTCTGGGAAACTATCCTCATAAATATTTTTTTCTTTTTCTTTGACTGAATTAAGCCTGCATTCCCGTGCAGCAAGCTCCTTTTGGGGAGGCCTGGTCTCAGTTGAGGGTAAGTGTACTCTATAAATAGGAGATTCTGGTTCCGAGTCTGAAGAATCGTCATCATAATCTTGTCCGTATTGTACATATGGAGATAGAGATGAGAAACTATTTTTTGCATTTAAGAGTTTTTGTTTTGGCTCCTGAGTTCCCAGATTACTCAGTTGCCGTATCCTTTTCCCTGTTTCTTCATTTCCGTGTCGTGGAGATCGAAGAAATAAGCCTTCATGGCTTCATAGTCCATTCCTTTTATCACCCATTCTCCTTTGGGCTCTTTCTTCTTTTCTTCCTTCTTTTCTTCTTTGTTGCTGGTTGCTCGAATTCGCGGAGGTCGAGAAGCTTCCGTGGCTCTTTTTCGGCAATTTACTTTGTGCCCTCCTCCAAGGAACTTGCACTCTGTGCATTCCTTTTTGGGCTTTGGACAATTTCGGGCTACATGTCCATCTCCCATGCAATTGTAGCATTTGGAGTTCTTTTGTCGTAGGGTACCTATGTCCATTGGCTGTCCTCTCCCTCCATACATTCTTGCTTGTCCTTCTTGATGATTGGATGAGTATGTGGTCCTCATGGTGTCTTTTCCTCTCATTTTGAAAGACTCCATGCTTGATCCCTTTTTGAGGAGGATCTCTATGTAATCTTGGATGCAATTCTTTCTTTGGTCGTTGTAATAGATTTGCTCCATTATTGCGGCATCTACTGCTCCTTCTAGTAGTCTGATGCCATTTGGATCCTCTTCTGCGGGATTCCCCTTTGTATCGTAATAATGTCCTAACCATCTGGTCAGGAAGTCTTGTATTGTCTCATTTTTATACTGGCGACAGCGGTCCAGTCTCATTTGTGCTTCGTCTATTTTGTTGATAGACTTAAAGCGTTGATCCATTACATCCCATAATGTTTCTAAGGAGGGCCATAAAGCATCTCCTTCGATAAATCTTGTGAGATATTGTTGAGCTCACTGCTCGGCTCCATGTGTGTCCTTTTCACCATCTTTTGGTCCTACTTTTGTTAGGATGGCTACTACTTTGTCTTTGTTTGTCATGAAGGTTTCAAGATTTCCATCTATGTATAGCTTTATTCATAATTTCCAGCTATCATACTTTGCTTTACTCCCGTCGTACCTCCCTGGTTCTGGTATTGATTCTACCTTCTTGGTAATCTTCACCTCTGTATTTCTGGTTTCTTTTACTCCACTTGCCCTTTGTAGAGTCTTGAGTTGTTCTTTCAGATTATTAATCTGATCCACAAGCTCTTGGATGTGTTCTACGGTTGCCATTGGTACTGGAGCGGGTTCGTGAGGAGATTGGGGATTCTGGTTGGGGGATGAGGGTTGGTCGACGATATGGTTCTCTGAGGAATCGTCTGTCTCTGAGTCAACATGGGGGCGCGGGTCCCTGTAGGGGTATCGCGACGTGATGTTCCTCTTCTGGAACCGGAGTTACTTCCAGCTCAGGAGTAGGGGAGAGGGATGGAGTGTGTAAGTTTTGTAGGGTGAGTAGTCCTTCTCTTAGCTGTGTGAGAAGTCCTATTTCTTGTTGTTGTCGTGGTCTGGGGTCCTTGTATAGTTGGACCGAAAGTACTTGTCTTCTGAAGCGAGCTGCTTCTTCTGGGGTGACTTGGAAGTATAGGAGTAGATCCTTGTTGAAGTCGAGGTTGTTTCTGATGACGTCTAAGAAGTATGGAAGGAGGTCTTCTCATTCAAAAAGGACTTGTCACGGAAGGGGATCGGGGACTCCGGAATGAGGATTAGGTGGCTGATAGTGGAGCCAACCTTCTTGATCTTCCCTAGCAGGGAAGGGGGAGTATTCTGAGTCTGATTCTTCTTCTACCTCAGGGGTAGGAGTCCTTGGTGTATGAAAGTGGTATCCCCCTTGTTCGTCGTAGTATTCGTCATTTGGGTCAAAAGATGCTTGTCGGTAGTATTTGTAGTTTGCACCGACTTGAGTTTCCTTGGAGAGGCAAACCTCGATCTCCTCGGACTTTGTGGGATCTCTTGGAAACATTCGTTTTAAAGGTGAAAAGAAGTGTGGACCTTTGTCAACACCAACTTCTACTCGATCGGGACAATAGCCTCCTCGACTCAAGTCTTAGAAAATCGTAGGTAATTTGGGCTGTTGGGCACAAGACCGCTCTTTTGACAGTTGCCAAATGCGTAGTAGTAATTCTAAAACTTACAGTCATCCACCGCCACTTGCACCAACTAAATTGCAGGCGCCTCACACTTCACAATTTTACTGTAAATGTTAGATCATGCACACACACCAACAGTACTATATAATATCATTGACTCTGTAACATTTTTCTATGGATCAAATGGGTTCTGGATGTGTTGTGAGATGGTGGCTTATCAGCGATGCCTGCCACTTGCACCAGCTCCAAATATGGCACATTATGAAATAGTTTCAAATTATCTAAGCGTAATTAATCCGATGTGGGAATCAGTGGTCCTCACCATCAGACTCCATGTCCACGTCGCCATGTTCTTCGTTCCCATCATTCCCATCGTTTCCCTCAACATCCATGCTGGATCCACTCCAAGGCTTAGGAAGTGGGTGCTCTAACTTGCCCATCTTCGGTTTTGCCTGTGGCATTTTCCGCCCATCATGCTTGGCTTGCTCTCTTTCATCTGACCATCGTGCAAGTTCATCATGGTAAGCAGCTTTCCGTTCCCTGTTCCATTGCTTACAAGCCTCGTCAGCCTCTTTCCACGCTGTCAACAAAACTGATTGCTGCTCCCTTTGTTTGTGGCGATTTTCATTTGCCGCCCTCTCCTGCTGCGGCTGTTTCATGATCAACAACTCGTTGATAAAATTCATCACCAGTAAGTAACCTTGGAAGCCCGTCTCCCACTAGCTGACCTTTTTTCTTTGCCTTTTTTGCCTCTTCCTGTGCCGTAAGTTGTTCAGATACTCAGTCACAATACATTGACTGCAAGATGACCATTGCTTGGGATTGATAGAGTGCATATTTGTATTCATCGCCTTGAGAATATGCTGTCTGCAAGGCATCTTGGTAAGCATGTTCTTTTGTTGTTTGTGGTTCCTCATCCAGTAGTGAGTGGCTACGCTTTTGTGTTGGCGAAATTTCTGTTGGTATGTAGGTAGGGAGGCGGTCTGCTGAGGTAAGAGGGCTTTTACTGAGTAGAAACAAAACTGATGTCGGAGCTAGTACATCAATAACATGATTTGATAGGTCCATGGCAGACTTGGATAGTACTATTTCTGAGTTACAATCTGAACTTGTATTGCAGTTACAATGTTGCCGCACAAGTGTTGTTAGGGCATGGACCGGACTTGACTGTGGAAGTGGTAGGTGTCCTTGAGAAGACGTCTCAAGACTTGGGGCCATCATCTCTTTTGTTACAAGGTTGGCATTGAATGGCCAGACACCTGTCTTTTTGAAGGCCATTTGAACAAGATCAGATGTAAGAACATGTTTGTGGGCACGTCCATGGATAGAAATGAAATTCTGCTTGGTAATGTGCTGCCGTTTTGACTCCTTGAACTTCTGACGCTCCTCTGACCAGCGGCGTTTCAGTGGACTGAAAATAACAACATCGAGTCCTTGGTATACATACAGTGACCTCAAAAACCCTTTCCATGTTGGCCTGGATGGCAGTGTGTGAAGCACACCACCAAACAGCATGGGAATTACAATTAGCTTTAGTGGAGTTATAAATAGTACATACTCTTGGCTATGGA
>JBBPKI010001005.1:0-15647 GCA_038089155.1 Nevesoporus exiguus
ACAACAAGATTGTCAACAAGGTCTTGAAAAGGTTGAAGGAACACAACCTCTTCCTCAAACCTGAAAAGTGTTTCTTCAAGCAAAAGGAATCAAAATGGAAAAGGGCAAAGTGGAGGCTATTCTCGAATGGCCTGTGCCTAAAAATGTAAATGGAGTCTGCAGTTTCCCAGGACTCGCAAATTATTACCACAGGTTCATTCAAGACTTTTCAAAAGTCTCACACCCCCTGAATGACCTTACAAAGAAAGACCAATCATGGCAGTGGGGGCTCCAAGAACAAAATGCTTTCAACCAATTAAAGAAAGCATTCACTACAGCACCAATTCTCGCTTATCTGGACAATGACAGTGAGTTTAGGTTAGAGACAGATGCCTTGGATTTTGCCACATGGGCAGTATTGTCTATAAAACAAGGAGATAAATGGTATCCAGTAGTGTTTTCATCTGCTTCTATGACTCCAGAGCAGAGAAACTACCCAATAGCTGACAAAGAGATGTTGGCCATAATCCTTGCCTTAGAGCAGTGGCATCACTATCTAGAAGGAGCATCGAAGTTCAAGATCTGGACAGATCTTGCAAACCTGAAATATTTCATGACTAAGCAAGACCTCAGCTGATGACAGGCTTGCTGGTCACAGTGGTTATCAAGATTCAATTATATCTTGGTAAATAAACCCAGTTTCCAAATGGGAAAAGCCAATGCTCTATCTAGAAAAGAAGATCACACAGAAGGAATAGAAGGAGATAACAAAGGAGTCCAAATGATCCCCGAAAATAGAGTAAGAGTACAAACCAAACAAGGCTTCATGATAGAAGGAGAAGAAAGGAAGTTGTTGGAAAGAATTGCTGAAGCACAAAAAGAATGGAAGGGTTCAGAATGGCCTAACCTTCTAAACAAAGACAGAATCTTGTATATTGGTGACAAGATCTTTGTACCCCCTAAGGGACAATTACACAAAGACATAATCACACTTTACCACCATTCGCCTATTGCAGGGCATGGAAGTGTGAATAAAACATGGAATACAATAGAACAATACCTTCAATAGCCTGGCCTTTGAACACAGGTCACAGATTATTGTTCCAAGTGTGATCATTGCACACAAATGAAGCCAACAAACAAGGCCCCTTTGGGAGAACTCATCCCTAATCCCATTCCCAATGGTCCATGGCAGGACATATCTGTAGACTTTATAACTGACTTACTGCTCTCCTGTGGACACAATACAATCCTTATGGTTGTCAACCAATTCTCAAAAGAGAGGGAATTCATACCCACCAATAAAACAATTACCTCACTTGGCACAGCCAAACTCTCTTGAGATCATGTATGGAAGCATTATGGACTTCCCCACTCAATCATTTTGGACTGCAGTCCTCAATTCACTTCCCAATTAATAAAGGATCTTGCCAAGATGCTAAAGATCAATCTCTGGATGTCCACAGCATTCCACCCTCAAATGGACAGACAAACCAAGAGAGTAAACTGAGATCTACAGCAGTATCTCCAACTCTTCACCACCAAAAAGCAAGATTCCTGGGCTGAATGGTTGCCCCTCACCCAATTTACCTTTAACAACTGTCTACACTCTGCAACCAAAAAAGACACCATTTGAGATTATGAAAACCTATGAACCAAGGATGGGTATTGAACCAATTAAATCCAAAAATGAAGCAGCCACCTCTTTTGGCACTGACTTCTCCAATACACTTGAGCAAGCTAGAGCATTGCTCAAAAAAGCTCAAAAGGCAATGAAAGTTCAAGCAGATAAACACTGCTCAAAGGAACCCAAATATACCATTGGAGATAAAGTTTGGCTCTCCATGGAGAACATCAAACTTAATAGAGCATCAAAGAAGCTCACTGAACAATGGATTGGTCCATACACCATCATCAAACTTTCCAGCCTGAATGTCATAAAACTTCAACTTCCCAAGATGCTTAGAATTCATCCCACTGTTAATATTTCCAGAGTAAAACCCTACAAAGAGTGTCTGGAAAACCAACCCATAGTTGCCCTGGGATCCATTGTGAGCATGGAAGGAGAGGAACCAGAGTTTGAGGTGGACTATGTATATAGTCAACTCATGCCTCAAGGGAAGATCCCTAGAATTTTTGGTTCACTGGAAGGGCTATGAAGAGAAAGACCATACATGGGAACCTCAGAGTCACCTAAAGAACATGCAGGACACTATAAAGGACTTTTATGCTTCAAATCCAGCAGCACCCTGGAAGCTTCAAATGCTTCAAAAGGACTTTGATTCTTTATTTTCTTCTTACCAAAATATGATGGAGCCCTCTCAAGTTCCCTTCAATCGCCTGGAATGCAATTCATAGGAGGGGGGTAATGTTATGATTTCACCACTTATCTTATCTTATCAAGTCACATGATCACTTGCACATGACTGTGAGAACTATCACATGATCAAGTCTAGATCATTCCCTTTCACTTTCATTACACTCACTTTATTAATCACCACTTGTTCTAGACTCTTATCTCCCATGCTTCCTTAATTACTGCTATTCTAGACCATGACATCATTAATGATGTAGTACATTAGTCAGTATTCCCAGACCTGCCCTAAATATCCTATAGTAGTATATAAACCTGAATCCATCAACAACCAGACTTCAGTCAAGTCCTGGTTGATTCCCCTCATCCTCTTGATTCTCAAGCAAGCCTAGTAATTGTGGTGACCAAAGCCTTAAGTGGATTAGGTTGCAAACAGTGAGGGCAATGGCAGTGGTGACAGCATGGGTGTGGGTGGCAATGCATCTGAAACAAGTGAAGGTGACAGTGGAGGCAGAGAAGACTAATTTCAGCTAGATATAGATTATCATAATCAAGATGCAGATATATCTTTTTTTGGCCTGACAGAAATGACAGTTGAGTGCAATAACAGGTCAAACACAATAGTTGTAGCTACAACTGTACAACTTCATTGATTGGGCTTATACTTTTTTTTAGGGATGAATGTGTATATACAATTGGTTATGTAGTGTCTGATATACCATCTTGATCATTGTTACTGGGTGTGGGGCCATACAAATTTACTGTCACAAATGCCAGTGGATGACTATAATGCACTGCCTCATGCCCAGTTTTGGGAAGGCTGCCAACTTGCTTTGTTTGTCGAAGCAACAACAGCCAGTGGCTGCATCCTCGCAGTTTGCCCTGATATCACCATGTCTACCTTCAATGACTCGAGTGTTCAAATGACCAGCCCTCCAGCATTCACTCATACTCCTGAATCACTGCTATATGCTGTTACCCATGTTTTTCTTCCCCTTGAGATCCCCCGAAAAAGCGACTACACCCCAGCGAACAGCCATACACTCGCTCGTGCGGTATGCGCTGCTTCCAACGCCTATGCCACCCATATGCGTGGAACCTCCCAGGAGGCTCAGTGGCATCGCATCACGAAGATGTTGGACAATTTGCAAGCTTCTGTCCGGTCGGGTCAATTAGACCCTCACTGCGTCACCTCCCAGCTCCGGGCGATGCAAATAGAAGGTATGCTCATCAGCTTGCTATGAATTCAGACCAATCATTTGTAGATATTGTTGCATTCCTCGTCCATCGTCGAGAGGTTGCAATTGTATTCACGAGGAGAGAGAGCTACATGCTGTGTGAAGCATTCGAGTTGTCTCCCAGCGAAACGGCCGTTGAGAAAACTGAAGAACCTCTGATATACTCATATCCTGGATCTGCCGTCGAGGTGCCAAACACAGTGTTTGATGACGCAGACTTTCAATTTGCACTTGCCAAGTTTCTGTCTCATACCAACGTTGCCTACTCCGAACTTCCTCCAACACGTCCTGAATACATCATTATCCTACTCAACGACGTTCTGCACACCATTAGTCGTGCCAACGTCTCTCCCATGACCAATTGCACTGCCCTCCCCCCTGGTTGTCGCATTCCAGATGTTCCGCGGATTGCGAAACATGTCCATGATGAAGTTGGAGAATATTGTTCGGATGGAGTTCGTTGGCGTCGCTCATCCCTTTGGTTTCTCATCAGGGTTGTAATCCAGACGTCGGCCCTCCGTACCTTTGGACGCGTTTCCTACAAGCAATTTATACTCTTCTTTATGTGCACCCTTGCGGGAAATGAAAACAGCGCCAGTCTCTCCAGTGGTCTGCTCCACTTGATGTATTCGCGAGCTCTCCGGCGTTCAGGCAAACTAGACGCGCCTTCCCCTGACTGGCTCTCTGATATGGTCTCAGAGAGATGTACACATCTTCGAGAGATCCTCGACGCCAGGTGGAAGGAGCTGGATGTTCGGCAATCTCCATTTCGGAATCCTTCCCAAGATGAACTCATAGGAGACACGCGACTTTCGCTCCTGAACAGCCGTGAATACATTTGCAATGCCCTTGCAGATTGCGGTTATGAGCCCTCCCGTACTCCATTCTGTCCTAGCCATCACCCACATGGTACTCTCAAGGACTTTTTATCATCAAATGGCATCTTTTTTGACAAGGCATATGAAGCTGATCCTGTCGTTGCTCTCTGTGATGTCGAGCGATCAGTCGAGCGAGGAATCGACGATTGGATTGCTTGCATTACAGATGTTGATGAAGCTTGTATGCAACTCGAGGTGTTGGCAGATAAGTACCTTCTGAAGAGGCGATTTAGTAGGCCAGAGAGTACATCTATCCAGCTGCTGACTGGGATCGAGATTTATGTTGCACTCGACAAGCTAGCTGTGAAAGAGATTCCAATGCTTGTCGACTATCCCCCTGAAATTCCAGTTGTATGGCTAGAACGGCTTCTCCTTCACAAAAAAACCAGCCTTCATCGCCTTTCATGCGTATACCAATACCTCTCTGCACGCCACTCACAATCACGTCCTGGATGGTCGGTGCTCTCGGATGAGTTAACTGAAGATAGTTTTCCAGTCCGTTATTATAACCAATCCAGGAATCTTCAACAACTTAAAGCTCATATCGAGAGAGAGGCGGGTCTGGATGCTGGATATGCTAGTCTAGAGCATGGCAGCAGTGGTCTCACAGACACCAGTGATGGGTACCAAGAACACCAACATGTCATATCTGTGCAAAAACCGGTTGAAGGAGCAGAAGGACCGGGGTCGCCACTACCTTTCTCACTGTTACAAGCAAAAGCCGTCATATTCGAACTGCGGTGCCCACCATGCATCCGTGCCTGGCGCTCTGTGGCGGGCCACATTCAGCTAGATTTATTTGGTGGTTTTCAGGATGATGAGGATCTGTCTTCTCGGAAGGAAGATTATGATCTGCTTGTGCATGTTCCAGCATTGCAGCCTTACCTTGTTGAACGCCCGGGACCCCCTCTCCGCCAGCAAATCCAACCAGCCTATTTTTATCCCAGGGGTGCTCGATCCAGAAATAACGTTGTATTACGTTACGTCGTCTGGCTTACTCGGTCTGGGGAGGACGGTTTCTCAATCAAGAAGCCATTCAAGCCCTGCAAACTGTCGGAGCAGGAGCTTTCGTCCCGCTTCTGCTATGACAGTGAACTTGGAGGTTTCCTTGAGCAACAAGGATACGTAAATTATACCTCTCACACATCCAATGATGCCTTGTCTGCTCAGGCAGGCTGTCCTGCGAATCTCTCTCTCGATGAGTTCATCACTTTTGCACACTTGCGGAGTGGTGGGTCGCTGCAATGGTTCAACATCCTGCAAGGACTGCACAGCAGGACCATCAACCTCCGCCGCCACTCAGTTCATGTCCTCCTCACCCATGCTACGAGTCAAGTCGGTCCTCTTGACCTTAGTACCGGGACATGGATCTGGCATCAAGAATTGGAGGAGCCATCCTTTTGTAATGCCATTTTGGATGAGCTTGATAGCTTGTCTGCAGATGTCGCAGCAGGCCCAATCGACAGTGTATCAATGAGTTCCATATCACGGTTGCTTGTTCGGCTAGTCACATCGTGTCCCAGTGAAAACATCTCGAAGCGAGCCGTCGAACTACTTCGGAGTGTGCGTAGGAAAACATTTTTCTGGGTACAGGAACTCTTGTATGAACAGGCGAGGGGACCAACAACCGTGGAACGCACGTATGCCTTGCTGGACATGGCAACGACTTGTCGAATAACGTTTGATGTCGATCTTGCTTCTGTCTGCATGTTGTTTCACTCAGAGGACATCGATGTCCTGCTTTCTTGTTCCTTCTTTATACATGCAATTGGTGCCGGAGGTATGTCTACATTCTGAATACTAAGTGGGCTTAACACGTTCAGACTCAACTCTTCAGGAGCCAAAGACGAATATCTCGAACTCCTCCTTGAGCGAGACAGCCGTCTCTCCCCTGCTCTCGAGGACATCTTAGGGAATGTTATTCAAGCAGATCCATCGGATTATGGCACCGACCTGGCGGTTTGCAAGATCTTTGTTACCTACAAGCCACATACGCGGAGGTGGGAACAGTTGGAGCACCCAAATGCTCGCTGGTTTACATGCAAGGCAGAGTTGAGTGTGGACCAGCACTCGCAATCAGTGCACATTAACTTGCTTAATGGGGCACTTCGGATGAACGATCAGCCAATTAGATTGCCAGATAAGATTCGGTCTTCTGAAGAATGCGAGCAGGTCCTTAGAAGTGTGCGTGGATGTACTGTTTCCGACGATCACAGCTGTTCCTGACTAATTTTTACAGTGGGATTGGACTGTTATGCCATCCGATCTCCCAGGAATGAACTGGGTGACATCTTCCATGATTTCCAATCACAAGGTGACTGTCCAAATTTACCCTCACACAACCATGATGACTCAAATGTCTGCAGGTTCATTTTCTGCTACGAGATGATGACGTCGTGGTTCGAGTGCAAGTCAATGAGACGAATGAGATCCTGGAGCTGATTCCTTCAAGACAACTGAGAGCAGATCTTCCTGCAGCGCTCGTCGATGGCCACATGCATTGGTTGAATTTGTCCACAAAGATCATTGAGATACGCCCTCTCGAAAGCCCTTGGGAGATATCAGCCGAGAATTGGAGGATTGATTGTACATCTGGACACTACCGTGCATACAAGTGTCAGGAGGCTCTTGTGGACATCCGAAGCCAAACCGGGAGGATGTTTGCGGAGCATTTTGACTGTCTAAACAATGCTGACGACGAACACTTGCAAACTAGGAATCTCATGATCACCATAACCTCCGTCGACCCTGCCAAGTTCCAACGGGCATTACGGCTCTCTGTCGCCTTGCCACGCTGCGGCTTGTCATTTTTTGTCAATGAAAGAGAAGAGCTTGAGTCATTTGACTTCAGGAATATGGTTTACGACGAGAATCCAGGCTCGCTTGGGACATTATTTGGCTTAGAGAGCTTACTCGCCCTTCGGCCGAAAACCTACATTGCAGAGACCTATACTCCGGAGGCACTTATTCACCGACGTGTCCTCATACCGAACGGTCTGCCCCATATGCTTGGAACTCATCGAGTTCGGATTATCATGTCCTCTGGGTTTGTTCAATCCGACAAACCATTGTATCACACCTACATTGTGGACACGGAGCTTGGTTGCTTGGTGGGGAACGGTGACCTGATGAGCATGGCATTTCTTGCAGATTTACATGCCATGACCCATCATCATCTCCCTGATCCACTGACAGGAAAAACCGGGCTTCAGATGGCACTCTGTCTTCTTAGGTCGGCTGGTTGTCGGTCAATCATGCGATATAAACCTTTCAGTGACACTTCAATCGGGAATCCTCTAATCAAAGCCGCATATGCAGAAATACAAATGAGATATTACTGGCGTGATCGTTCAGATGACCACCGACTTGCCAGTCTGCTAGCCCATGGGAAGCGCGCAGAGAGACGGGCTTCGCACCTACTGTATCCTTTGAATGTCACTGGACCAACTTCTCTCAAACACCGCAATCATGGTAGGGGGATCTATTTGTCCACACAGAGCCTTGCGGAACCAGTTATGCTTCATGATTTAATTCGCAGTCGACAAGCACCAGATCTGCCTCCGCGTTCCTATAGCACATTACCTCGTGCCAATTATATATCTTCGGAGGATGTCCGCACACTGGATCAATTGTTGTCCTCTCTTCAACCCCGCTCTTTATTTCAGCATGAATACCTCGCTCGCCTTGCCCGCTGTGCACAGAATGTCCACGTAGAATCTCAAACAACCTACGCAATCGCGGGAGAGGATTCAATTTCAATCGAGGCACTAACGAAGCACTATGCACAATGCAAAGCCAGCTTCCTCAGCTCTCTAGAGATTCTCAAGAAGAGTCTGGGTTCAACGACAGATCTGCAACAGGAACTGGATCGATTTTATCGATGGCCACAGATTACAGCAGATATCCTCTTGCGATTCCTTGCCTCCACATCACCGATTGACATCTCTGTTGATTGGAAGAAATGCTTGACGTCGTTGGCTTTACTCCTTTTGGATGTTCAGCGTGCACGAAGATTGCTCCAATTTGCTCTGCACGGTCTTGCAGAAGAGTTTTTAAAAGAGTTACAGCATGATGGATGCGATGGATGGGATCCAGAAGAACACCCTGATTGGGTGTTAATTCAGGTGCGCTTTTGGGTCTACGCTGATTCTTTGTTAACTTCACCTCTTTCCTGGGTCAGGTGCAAGGGAACTTTCTCATCCGTCGTACCCAGGCGGACACGGCGTTGCAGATGATATCTCCAAAATCTAACGGCAACACTGTGATGCAGGTCAACATGGGTGAGGGGAAGTCATCCGTGATCACACCCATTGTCGCTGCCGCTCTTTCCAGCAAAGAACAGCTTGTCCGTGTCGTTGTCCCAAAAGCGCTGACAGTGCAGATGTTTGAACTGCTGGTTTCCCGTCTTGGAGGGCTTGTCAACCGACCAATATACCACCTACCATTCTCCCGTACGCCAGAGTACAACAGGTACGGGAAGGTGGTTAGCCTTCAAATTGATGATCTACGCAAACTCATGTCTCAATGCATGGCTGAGGGCGGAATTCTACTTGTCCAGCCAGAGCATGTCGTCCCACTCAAGCTTATGACCGTTGAGGAGCAGATACGCAAAGGGGAGCTTATGGCCGACCTGTCAATGAGGGGTCCAAAATCATCATTTTACAAGCGCGTCATGACAGCCATGTCCTACAGATCAGTATGTATAGATAGTCTATCCTGATGACCATTGATATTAAAACCGCAAATAGGGAAACAGCCTTATAGGCAGTATATTCGAATCGTCGCGCCAGTCCTCAATTTACTCTAAAAAAAAGGGCAGATCGCAGGCCGACAGTGAAGATACCGACAGCAGTTCGGACAGTGCGTCTAAATGTCTGGAGCTTCAGCGGTGGCTTCATTCTCATGTCCGAGATATCTTGGATGAGAGCGATGAGATCCTTCACACCCGATTTCAATTGGTTTACACGCTTGGTCTCCAGCGATATATGGATGAATATCCACACCGATGGACAATCACTCAGGGGGTCCTTCGACTCGTCAAGAAACATTTACAAGCCCTGTCAAGATATACTCCAGACGGCATCCAGTATGAGCACGGCCCACCCGGATCATTTCCACATGTTCGCATCCTGCAACCCTTCGACGTTAGACGACGCCTAATATCAATGATCAAGGAAGATGTGATGACTGGGCAACTTCAAAGTTTTAGCTTTCCGCATGCCTCCCAAGATTTACTCGAGGCAATCCGGATGTTCATATCTGACTCGCACGTTCTGCAAATTCCAGACACTACGAAAATGGTAGAGGAGTATGCTAAGGGCTCGGAACAGAGTCACCTTTGGGGCGGACTACTACTACTCCGTGGGCTGCTGACGGAAAACACCCTCTTCTCTGCTCTTGCAGACCGAAGATGGCGTGTTGACTATGGCCTCGGATTGCAGCCACTCAAAGATAATAATCTCGATCACAAAATCGAGCCGGTTTCCACAATGCTTGCAGTTCCATATCGAGCCAAAGATGTCCCAGCACCAAATACACAATTCGGCCATCCAGACCTCACCATCATTCTCACATGCCTATCTTACTACTACACTGGCCTCACAGAAGAACAGCTGAGACTGGCTTTTGAAATCCTACTGTACCAGGATGACCCTTCCAAGGAATATGCGCTTTGGATTCAAGAATACGATCATGGGCTAATCCAGGACTCGCTCCGGACGCTCAGCGACATGAACCTCAAGTCCTCGGAGCAATGGGACCAGGCCATATTCCCGCTTTTCTCTCGGAATCAATCAGCGATCGATTTCTATCTCTCATCAGTTGTTTTTCCGAGGGAGGCAAAAGAATTGCCTTGGAAGCTCTCCGGGACTAGCTGGGATTTAGCAGAGAAGCGGGAGAAGCTTGTAACAGGTGCGCCAGTTGATATTGACATATCCATATTTCAGGCAGTCGCTGAGGCTGCACTCAGGATTTTCTGGAACCAATGATGGCGGATGGTTGTTACCAACATCTGTTGTTCAGTACGACCTCGATCACCAGCAGGGAACCAACGCGAAGGTCCTTGCGTATCTCCTTCGACCAGAAAATGGCTCCTATATTGTAACAGCGAGCGATAGCAACGAGCAATGGACTACACGCGAGCTACTTCGGGAGATGACCACCCAACAACCTGAAATCCGAGTTCTACTGGATGTCGGCTCGCAGATACTCGATCTCTCCAACCACCAAGTTGCTTCGGCTTGGCTTGAAATCTGCCGCGACATTGCCGGCGCCATCTATTTCAGCGAGAATGACGAATTAATGGTCCGGATACGAAATGGAAAAGCTCTTCCACTGCTATCGTCGCCGCTTTCTCAACAATTAGATCGTTGCGTGGTATACCTGGACCATGCACACACAAGGGGGACTGACATCAAACTGCCGATCGGATCGCGAGCAGCCGTCACGTTGGGTCCTAAGGTGACAAAAGATGCACTAGTACAAGGTTCGTTTCAGGACCATAACTCCCTCAGCAAATCCTCACGTTCGTGGTTATCAGGCTGCATGCGGATGCGTAAGCTGGGTCATGGTCACTCAGTCTTGTTCTTCGCACCACCCGATGTTGACCGGAACATCCGTATGGTAGTTGGAAAGACGGATCCATATGCACAAATCGGGACCGTCGATATCTTATGTTGGGCGATACACGAGACATGGACGGATGTTCAGCGGCGAGCTCCGTACTGGGCAAAACAAGGAATGGACCATAAATCCAGATATGAGGCCTGGTCCCATTTCGCAAGTGGAAAATACACAAAGGAGAAGTTAGCGAATGCATGGTTGCAGCCCGAGCGGAAATCGCTAACGGATCTCTATGCGCCGTGCGAAACCAAGGACATCCATAGTAGCCAGTTGGCGCTGGACCCTGGAATCCGCCAACGTTGTAAAGTTCTCGGGGTGCTATCACTTCCAAGTACCAATGAGGACGAAGAACAGGAACGGGAGGTTCATCGCGAGCGCGAGCGCGAGCGAGAAGTGGAGCTACCCCCCAATGCAGAACCTGCGAAGCATTTCCTTCATCCGGACGTCATCTCCTTCGTCAATACTGGCGTCGTCCCTCTGCCTCACTCTTACAGTGCATTCCTTCCTGTCTTCAGAACTCTTGAAAAGAGTTCTGTAACTACTTGCGATGCAGATGTCTGGAGTCCATTCGTCTTGGCGACGGCGGATTTTTGCAACACCATACAACCCAACTCTACTACAGGGACTATAGACCAGTATCTACGACCTGTCCAGTGGGTGCTATCCTGTAGAACAGGTCGCGATCGAGTGCTCGTCCTTGTGAGCCCGTTCGAGGCTGATAAATTGATGCCAAATATCAGGGCGAGCAAGTTCGTTCACATTCATTTGTATGCACCACGGACCTCAAAGCGCATGAAACCCTCAGACGATCTGAAACTTTATACCATCCCCCCTCTCCCCTTGGACTGGACTCCACCTTGGGATCTGATCGACCAACTCAATGTGTTCGCTGGGCAGCTCTATCTCAGAGACCACCAGTCGTACCTCCGCCTATCTCGTTTCCTTGGCGTACATATGAGAGAGTCCACAGGCGATACAGTGAAAGTCCGGCGAAATTTGTTCATCCTCCCAGGTTGTTTTAAAGAGATGGAAATCACATTCTCAGGGTCGCCGCTGCCTTTCGTGATGGCGTTGCTTGCCATTCGGACTCGAGGTCAACCTTTTGAACACACCCACATGGGCAAGATTCTTCAAGGGCAGCTACTGAAAGCAACGGACTTTGAAGGCTCTGCGTCTGTCGCACCCCAAGCTGTTCACCATCTTACGGCAGTGAATGAAGAATGAGCCCACGGTTCCATGTCCGGACGTACCGCGCCATTCATGTCCGACATAGGTCGAGATGAACTGTTAGCAATGTGGAACAATCCCTGACCCTCAGCATCACTGATTAAATTATTAAAGTGAGAACTGGAGGTAGCTGGGATATCTAGTGTAGAATTGCAACAAAAAGGTTTATGTAAAGACTATGGTATCATCGAAAAGTCTGCATGACCTATCCACAGTGGTTTAAGAACTAGGGCCATAATTTCACACCTTAACCACTGTTTCTAACTGTTAATAAGAACTATGTTATTAACTAGTAAAAAAGAGTGAAAAGCTAGAAATTCCGGTCAGGTTGTGTGTGGTTTGCCTGCATGGGCTTCAGTATTGCAACTGGATCCTTTTGAAAGCCACCTGATGGCTTGACACTATCAAGGAAATTACAAGGGTCTATTTGAAATGAATGTGCAGAGGAGGAAGGGAGCACAACAGCTATCAAGAGACAAACTCAGTCATCATGCAGTGCAACAGACTAATGTATTACCTATCAAGAGACAAACTGTATTATAGGGATAAGCTCGAGTAGGTAGATATAAATAACAGCTAGCTCACCTCAGTCATCATGTGGTGCAACAGATTGAGGTGTCTATGTATGAGAAACTAAGCTTTATATACAGAACATACTGAGCTTGGAAGAATGGAGCATAAGGCTATTAAATGAAATAGTCTGACAGATTCAAGGATAATGAAGAGATCATGCATGTGCAACACTCATCTGACATTTGTGCCGTGTGCAAACAATGACACTTGCTCAGTTCGCTTGTGCTGGCAGCTGTGCATGCACTTGCTAACTTGACACCTATATCCAACACTATTTTGACCTTATGTGAACTTATCCAAGCTTATTTGTCTCATCATGGCCTTTACACTTAGCAAGCCAAGCCAAAATGGCCAGCTAAGCCAATTAGATGGTAACACTGACACTCAAGCAAGCAGGGACAATACAGTACATCAGTGGTACAGCAACAAAACTGTTCCAATATTTGGAATATTTTGATTGTTGAGCTCATAACATGTGCACCTTTGATGCTAGACCCTCAAACACAGATATCATTGGAAAGCCCTGATCAAGGGCTTTCTAAATATATGTACACTTATTAGGTAATTCCTTCTATATCAGTCAATATTTACATGATTGTCTAGACAACTCATTGGAACAGTTTTGTTGCTGACCTTTAATATTGTCAAAATCAAACATTGCAGCAAGATATTATATAATAATTGAGTCATGTGATATACAAGAAGTTCAACATAGTATAAACAAACCAAAATACAACCACTTTGTCCACATCCATGATCATAATGTCTCTTTTTGTTATTTGATTGGAATTGAATGATTTCACTTGATAAATCATGGTTCCTACTGGTTTAAATATCATTACTATTCATAGGACATATAAAAAACACTGTTCCAACCTGTAGAAACTCTTTGATGACTGTTTATCTCTTATTATTTCCACTAACATGTGTTATGCTGTTGGCAACCTAATCCACTTAAGGCTTTGGCCACCACACAAGTAGTACTTGCTATAGAATCAAGAGGATAAGGGTATTTGAGAGTAACAGCATTGGGCCCTGCAAAGGAAAGAATTTCATAGGGGCCAATCCACCTTTTGATAAGTTTCTTGGATGCCCTATTCAGCTTAATGTTCTCAATAGATAGCCAGACCATATTTCCAACTACCATATTTGAAACCTTGGTGTGGTGCTTGTCTCCTTGCTTTTTCATTAATTGTTGAGCTTTGTCAAAGGATTCTCTAGCTTGCTCAAGTGTCTTAGAGAAATCCTATCCAAAGGACAAGGATGTTTCATTCTTGGTGATAAAAGGCTCAATTCCCATCCTTGGTTGGTAGGTTTTAGTTAACTCAAATGGGGCTTTTTTTGTGGCTGAATGCTGGTGATTATAGTATGAGAATTGTGCCAGAGGTAGCTATTCTGCCCATTTTTCTTGTTTTTTGGCTGTAAACAACTGAAGGGATTGTTGAAGGTCCCAGTTGACCTTTTCTGTTTGTCTATCTGTTTGAAGGTGGAATACAGTGGACATGTTGAGGTCAATTTTTAGCATCTTTCTGAGATCCTTTATAACTTGTGAAGCAAATTGCAGTCCTTTGTCTAAAATAATGGACCTCAGGAGACCATGGTGCTTCCATACATAGTCTCTGTACAGCTTTGCTCTTCTAAGAGCTGTGATTGTTTTATTGGTGGGATTAAACTCCATCTCTTTTGAAAAGTGGTCTACTATGACTAGAACAGAGTTGTAGGTGTTTGATAAAGGGAGGTTGGTGATAAAGTCTGTGGAAATATCTTTCCAAGGACCTCCTGGTATCAGATTAGGGATTAATTTTCCTTTCAGTGCTCTATTCTCTGGCTTCATTTGTGTGCATCTATTGCACCTTGAACAATATTCCTTGACTTTGGCTTGAAGGCCATTCCATTGGAAATATTGTTCAATTATCTGCCAGGTTTTCTTGGCACTGCCATGTCTGGCAATTGGAGAATCATAGTAAAGAATAATTATGGATAAGTTGAAATGGTCTAGATACTTTACCAAGTTCAACATACAGTATGGATATAACAACATCCTCATCTGACCAGAAGATCATTGGAAAGCAGCATTTGTCACCCCTCTTGGGTCATTTGAACCCACAGTAATGTTTTTTGGGCTATGCAACCCACCCACCACATTCCAGGCCTTTATGAACCACTCATTTAGAGATTACATTGCCAAAGGATGGGTAATCATTTATATGGACAACATGCTAATTCATTCAACCTGTTGGCAACCTCTACCACTTAAGGCTTTGGTCACCACTAGTAACTTGCTATAGAGTCAAGAGGAATGATAGAGGGAATCAACCAGGACTTGACTGAAGTCCAGTCATCAATGGGATTCAGACTATATACTGCTATACATGTTTAGGGCTGGTGTGAGAGAGATTACTAATACACAGTGGCTCAAACAACTGTCCGGATATTTGCATGTTTTCCACTAACGGTGATACTATATCACACCGCCTAACCTGGGCCCTAACATATGAGTGTGTGAAATAAGGTACTGACTCTTGGCTTTCTATCGATCCAATATTTAGGGCATTCGGTTAAGATTTGATGGAATGGCAGCCATTTTAAAATAATCACTCATTTGAACAGTTTTTTGACTTTTACTTTCAAGTACATATTTTGAACTGTAGCATGCTGTAACATGATTATAAACCTTAGGTAATGGTCTCATTATGTTACCTTTATGTAACTCAGGGTCTGACAACACATATAAAGACCACTATTCCATATTCTTTGTTCTATTCTTACCATCAAGTCCTTCTTTTTCCTATAAAGCAATAATATCAATTTTCTCTT
>JBBPKI010001006.1:0-15643 GCA_038089155.1 Nevesoporus exiguus
TTGGTTCCAGATGTGCTGACTAACGTCGTCAACTGGACGGCGGCGATCGACGATCGAGACGTCCGGTCCACGATTGGCTTCTTTCTTGAGCTTCTTGATGACCAAAGTACGTATAACTCCCCATACATCTGTCCTCCAGCTCATGCCTACGGGACGTCCGCCTCTCAGTTCCCGCGCGTGACCTCGCACTCGCACCACAACGTATATTTGATGAGCTATTGCGGTCAAACGAAAGGATCGCTTGGGCCCTCGCTCGTGACATAATCCGCAGCCCTACTATCCGGCTCCTCCAACCTGGGACGTTTAGCGACTTTTTGCAGCTAAAGGTTGACGAGTCGGGTGGCAATCCTGGACAGCTTAAAGTGCCAGTGGTCCTGCCCAAGGCTGAGTACGTAACATGGTTTTCGGATCGGGTCGTGCAGGAACTTGGATCCCCGTCGTGAGTGGATTCCAGCGCCTTTTGGTGTCATCAGTAATGCATGTTAACGACATGCGATGTGGGCAGAGCAACCACAACCGTCAGGTGTAATTCTTGAAAATTTCTAATCCGATTTGCCATGTCGGTAGCTTGACGTCCACTGCTTGTACGTCGGGCAGTATGTTGTGTGTATGATAAGGCTAGTTCGATGAGCCCTATATATTCTTGTCTTCAAAGCGTGTCGTGTCGCGACAGGAGGGTCGATCATTTGTCATCTCGTTTGCTGTGCATTCAACACCTTGGTGGCGCAATGCCGCTGGGGGCTTGTCCAAAGCCGGGCCTCCACTATTGTAAACTCTATTAGATTCGCTGATCCTGTGATGATTAGATCAGAAAGAACGTGGTCGCACATCACATTACCGCCAAGATCGCTCATGCTTTTCTGTGTCGGAGTTGAACCACAGATTCCGTTGCAGACGACAATTGGTCTCACTGGACACCACCTCTCAGAGGCCTCGAGGTATATGTTGTTATGGAGTCCCTGAATGGACCTCAAGAAGTTCTCTACGAGCCTCTCAAAATTTCTCATCGGTCAAGATGTTAATATACTAGTGCATGTGTGATAAAGTCAAATCACAGCCAGTGTCATCGGTATCGTCGCCATCCAGACAGAGAGCAATCAGTCTAGCTGCGCTGCTAGTACCACCGTTATGATGTTGGGAATATGTCAGGAGGAAAATGCGATTTGTCGAGGGTGAAACCCACACGTTAGGAGCGGAATAGGACCTGGGGGGGGCGGAAGGGGATGCTTTGGGTTACAGGACATAATATATCAGGAAGAAATCCAATGCATCGGGAGTAGCACGGGACACGTTCGAGTTGGAGACAAAATACGGTGTGTCGAGGACGAAGCATCGGATCTAAATGGGACACGCTGAAGGGGCTGAAACACAGGGTGGGCCAGGGGCAAGGGTGGTGATACAGCTAACACCCTCATAACGCAATACCTACCCCTTTGGGAATAGCCTATGCATGGGTGTGTGTGACTCTATTGTGACTTCGAGTATACCGTGATCCCGTCAACTTGAAACCGTTCGACGTGATTGAACTGTTCGCGTCGGATACCCGAAGTCACCTATCCCTATGCGTTACTCCTCGTTGAAAGAAACAGGTACTACGTCGTATGTCTGTGCGCCATCCTTGCTACAATGCGTCCATGCCCTATGCCCTCGCCCTTACTAAGCTGTTACCGTATAGTAAATATGCGGATCGTCTCGTCCCATATTCTTCAGTTGTCCTGGAATTGAGGTTTTACCCACGTCTGTGGCACAGGAATCAGATAGTAACTCGAGGCGAGTCGGAGTATCGGAAATGGTATGGGCTGTGGAGGGAGTCGGCTGTATAGGACATGTCAGGGTGAGCTCAGAACAAAATGTGTGGAACTTTCAAGTTTACGTACATCCAGACACGTAGGAAACTCACTAGTACTCACAGGGTTTAGGGTCTGCGGTATGAGCCAGGGTTTCTGTAGACACCGAACAGCTACTTAAGGTCCAGTCCTATCGTGCCGCGTACTATCGCATCTTCACGCCTCATGCCACGCCTCCCAGATCTCCTTCCCTCCAACTCGCTGTTGCTCTCCGAACAGCTGAGGTCGCGGATTGACGAGCTGCGCTCCCAGATCATCAGGGCAAACTACAATACCCAGTTTGCTCAAACCGCCCCTGAGCTCACCGGATTTCGCTATGCGGTGGCAGTCAGCCCCCTTATTGACAAAATGGACGACGACGGCCTTTCTGAGTCGTTCCGAAAAACAGTCCCTCTCACGACCTATGACTCATACGCACCATTCACTGCCAGGTTTTTTGAAAAACCATGTAGAGCCAGTGCCATACTCAATCTGTTAGCACCTGGGCTGCCCGATTGTCTAATCCACTCCACCTCCACGTCTGGTGGTCTTCTAAAGGACTTCCCAAGATACGACTGTATGGCAAAAATCAGGTCTCCAGATGCCGGACCATGGGGAATCTCTGATCCTCTCCGGAGACGCACTACAGCACTCATATACTGGCTTGCGGTCGACAGGGTAGTTGTTGTGGATGAGGACGATATCCCAGTCACGACAATCTACCGCACCACCGGTTCAGTCATCGGCCGGAGGATGAACTTGTGTCTGGACCCTGAAAGGGACGAAGAAAGGATGGGAACATTTAGTATGATACAATTTATCCAATCCTCATGTTGTGCTGACCACTGACCCTCCCAGTACTCGACCACGCTGCCCCATATGCGACTGGCTTCATAAAGAAATGGCGTTCTTTCCTTCTCATCCATGCGCTCTTTACAGTCAGTAGCAGATCCATCGAGACCATGCATATGGTATTCATCAATACTTTGGTCGATTTGATTCGGCACTTCGACACAGAATTTGACTTGATGGTGAACTGTATTGCCAACGGTACAATCCCGGATCTGGATGGGATGGCCGAGGTCCGTCGTTACCTCGAGGTCAGTATCACCTAACAAAGTGGATACAGAAATCTTAACCTCAGTTAGTTGAACATCTTTCCGGACCCGGAACGTGCAGAGGAGCTGCGGAGCCTTGGCCGCCCATCTTCTTGTCCAGGATGGTGTGGTCACGTTTGGCCACACTTGCGTTCAATCACTACTATTGCCAGTGGTGCCTTCGCGTCATCGGTTCCATTGGTACGTTTATTTTCTGACATTATCACTGTCTTCCCTGACTGTTCATTTGTAGGCTCGATGGTTCCTTGGTCCGAACGTGGACATACGTTCTTATGGCTATGCAAGCGCGGAGGCCTGGATCGGGCTTCCTTACAATCCACTGGAGTTGAACCAATACAAGCTGAGCGGCACAGACCTTATCGAATTTTTGGATGCTGGCAAGGGTGATTTGATCAGTTCACTAGCACAACCTGTGGGTGCTCACCGTAAGGCGAAGTTCTGCTGACTAGGGTCGTAGTGGGAGGTTGAGCCAGGGACCCAGTACGAACTGGTGGTGACGACGCGCAATGGCTTATGGCGATATCGACTCGGGGACGTGGTCGAGATCTGTGGATTCGATCCTACAGACGGCGTTCCAGTTTTCAAGTTCATCGAGCGCCGCAAGTCAGTGTTTTAGGACACTCAGAGGCACTCGCTGACTGCCTAGTGAATAGTGTGGCCATCCGGTTCCCAAATTTCATGGTCACCGAAAAGGAGCTGAGGGTGGCTATGTGGTCCTTGGTTCCAAATATTACGCCCAAAGTCGTGAACTGGACCGCAATAATTGACGATCGACACGTCCTAGCCACGATTGGCTTCTTTGTTGAGCTTTCAGATGGCCAAAGTATGTACGACGTTTGATATATCCGCTCTCTCGCTTATGCAGCCTGTTTCATATTGGATGCCCACCTCTCAGTTTCTGCGAGTGACCTTTCCCTTGCGCCACAGCGTGTGCTCGACGAGCTGATACGATCGAACGAAAGAATCGCTTGGGCCGTCGCTCGTGGCGTAATCCGCAAACCCACCATCCGGCTCGTCCGACCTGGGACGTTTAGTGACTTTTTGCAACTGAAAATTGATGAGGGCAGTGGTAGCCTCGGGCAGATCAAGGTGCCTGTGGTCCTGCCCAAGGCTGAGTATATAACATGGTTCTTGGATCGAGTCACGCAAGAGCTTGGACCTACGTCGTGAGTGAGTTCTGGCGTTCTTGGGTTTCACTACGGTGCGTGTTCCCGACGACGTCATGTGGTTAGAGCAACCGCCGACTTCCTGGCATAGCTTCTCCTAAATTGCTATAAACCAATCCACCATGTTAGCACTCTGACTTGCCGCAAATGCTCGCACGCCAAGCAGCATGTTTTGTATATAATAGTTGCCTGACTCTGTATGAGTCACCGTGTTGCCAAGTACATCGAGTACAGCTGTACCGCTTCGGAATACAAAATTACTGTTTTTGTGCTATGGAGTGAGTATTGGGGGCGGTCGTGTGAAGCTTAACCTGCCCATCGACTTACACTGACCATTTCGGACCGACAAGGGGTTCATTCGAGGTTGCGTCGCTTGTCCTCGACCGCTATACGGCAAACTCGATCTTCGCTAATTCCACAACGATCGGGCCAACTTAGAGAACCTCGCTGCATACTACATCACCGCTCATAATTTTCGGTGTTGAGACTCTAACGAGGGGAATGTCTAGCTTGTTAGTCATGGCGACGAGAAAGTCCGCGTCGTCGGTTTTGCAGTGCACGCGCTCTTAGGGCCACACTCGATTACCCTCCAAACAGACTTATTGGATGGCCCAACCTCCTCTGAGCGACGTTGCCTCGATCTGCAGAACGACTGATACCAAGCCAAACTATCCCGTAACATGCAACGCGCTCCATAGACAGAGTGGCCCACTCTCTTTCATGCTACACCTAATGTTTTCGACGCACCATCACCGCTCGGAGGATGACCATCTGTGGTGAAATACACTATGATACGTTGCAGTCAGTTCTAGTTCCAAGTGACAATGGGAAACACGCAAAGAACAACGCATCGTCATCAAGATATACATCGTCGCTGACGTCGGCCCTAGCGCCCCAAAAAGGCGATGTTGGATCCGAGCGTGTATGGAAGCACAGATTCCACGACGGCTGTGGTGATGGTGAAGTACAAGGATGCATACTCACATTCCCGCCTGAGAAGTTCCTGGACCATTTTGGCATGCTACACAACACGGTAACATATCAAGCACGTCAAGGTTGTGTTCAGGAACACCGGGACGCTCCAATACGCGAGAGAGGTCGATCCCGGGTAAGCTGGTGATCCGTGCTACCATAACTCTGAGAGCTAGATAAGGATGGAATAAATGGATCAGAAAGGTGTAATGTGAGGACGATACTCGCTGAGGGTAGCAAGCCATAAAATGATGGGTGCGACGATGACACGGTGGCTGTTCCATATCATCCCGCAGCGGTAGATCTCCAATCGAGTGAGCACATTTTCTGCCATTCCAGGACATGCCTTACCGTGAGGGCGTCTGTCATGAGCTGCAAGATGACGACCATCACTGTCCCTAAACCCATATGCCGAACCCCACTGTGAGCATTTCAGTCTCCCGGATAGTTAGAGTGTAGCAATCACACCTCTTTGTTAGAGATCACTTCCACGGCTACCCAGAACGTCACTAAGAGCACCGTTACGCTGCTAAAGAGTGCGTAGAATAGATTGGGATTCCTGTGTGTGCTTCCCTGTTTCCAAGCAGGATGTATACGGTCTTGAAGTAGAGGGCCAGTTCAATGCCCGTACAAGTGGACCAGCAAGTTCGCACCACCTCATGTTAAGTGTTATAAGATTCACCATACAGGATATTTTGTATGCTGACTCCGATGTAAAGAGAGTGAACGAAAGCGGGTGTTAAAGTCATGATACCAGGGAAAGCCAGTCGTTGCCTATTGAGACTTGAGGGAACCTGTCTCATGCATTTTATAACAGATCCGCTCTCCCTGGTTCATCTGGTAAATGTTCTCAGCAGGTAGCTGCCGTTAGTGTAAGGGGCATATGATCTGGCAAGTCGCCAATCATGATGCACGACTCGCGGCCTGAAGGCTGTAGAAGCGGTCACCCACGTTACATCAACACGACGGCGGCATTCGCACGTATGCACAATCGCAATGAGGTGGCCTTGAATCCATGTATGCTATGAGTCAAAAATGGACCCGTGCAAAGCTGACGAGAACGGCACCTCGCATCACTCATGGTGGAAATGGAGGGCATCATGATAACGGCTTGAATAATGATCAACACTCGTGAGCTGTAACCTGGTGCGTGCCCAGCAGTGGTTCTCGGTCAAGTAAGCATTGGCAGCGTCGTCGCCCATGTTTGAGGTGGGGCCTTCAAGTTGTGAGGTTGCTTAAACCGAGCCAGGGAGAGCAAGGGCGATTACTGGGTGCTAACAACCGGCTTTCCGGTAAATTTTCGACCATGCCAGCTTCCTTAGTCGAGTTTGTAAATGATCACAATCGCAGCAGTCATCGAGGCGGTCGTCCTCGTTATTCGTTCCTGCACATCGTATCCTCCCTACGAAACGCCTCTGCACCATGCTCAAGTTTCAACTAAGGTACTGAAACCCGCGGACTACCGGTATCCCTTGAACGAAGCGAGTCCAACATCGGAGCCTTCCAGCACGCGCTCTCCAGGGACCACATCACCATCTTCGTCCGTACACACTGTCCGGTAGTCTGTCCCCACAAGGCAAACGAGAGGCGCATGAATTTCCAACCATCGCATTGACGTTGCCGCTCGGAGGCGTGTCGGTCAGTCCAGATAGCGTCCATAGGCCTTTGGCAAAGCCTCGCTTCTTCCTCTTAGTTCGACACCACTCCCCGTGGGTACGGGTAAGATATCCTTGGTAATCAGCTGTCAGCCTCCCTGAGAGGGCCACATACCTCGAGATGATAGTGATACTTGATGTACACAATGATGTACTTTGGCACAAGATTCAAGTTCTAGTCGCCGCTCATGATCCTACCAAAAGGCTGCAGTGAGCTGGTGATTATCATTGAGTCAGACATCACATTCCCCACTTGCGCCGCCATTGTTCCATTGAACAGTTCGTGACACGACTAAAACGCACTTCCAAAGTGTACTGATATCCAGAGCCAGCTCGCCTTCCATGACACAGACAGCATGATTGATAGGCTATTTGTGGTGAACGCGCCCCTATACCAGTCGTTGGTATGCAGATGGTGCTGGGTGACTGTGCTGGACCTGCGGCGGTAAGCGAAATAGTGCCATGCAGGGACTAGCCCTTTGGTCCCTGACGAAGGCTGTCACATTTCCAATATGGCATTCATTCTGGACAAGATGGGATCCGTATGGTACTGCCAGAAACATCCATTACGACCATGGCTGTAGGGTGTTACGTTAAGTGACAGGGTGACTTTGCACTGCGTTGTACCTCGCCGGTAATAGCCGCAGACTAAAAGTTGAGGGGACTGGGCTCCCCCTGGGCTCAGCCCTTAGTCCATGTGCGAGGAGAGGTGACCTGGGCTGTCCACCCGTTTGCTGCACCCGCCGGTCGTCCCTCTCCGAGGATCAGGACCGCGTGAGAGTGGTGCTCTACGCAGTGTGCGCATGGACGAGTAAAGGGGCGGGATGGCAGCGGTTTCGAGCCTACGAGAGCTCTCGTCAGGGGGCTTGACCCCTACCCCAACCGCCGCCCTTCCAGGGCTGTTTAGGAGGACTACCAGCTGAGCAGTAAGTGGGAGTGGCAAATGGCAGGGACCGCGAGAGAGGATGTGCGTGCGCGACCCACCTACCGGCTGGTGACCCTTAAGTGGGGAATAACGAGTGGGGGGAGGGGGAGGCTTTCCCTCGGGGCTAAGCCCAGCCCGGGTCTCTCCGGGACTCCCGCAGGCATTGGACCGAAGGGAGCCCCTTTGAGCATCCATAAGGATTTCCTCGTTCCCATGCAGTACCACTCACTGCCTTCCCACGACGAGGGAGGAAGTCGACGAAGCGACACCAAAGTGGTCTCAAATGTGATGGGGCGTGTGACCGTGACGTTTTTTCTTGCGGTGGGCGCAAAGTAATTTAATTTTCGAGGGATATCGTGATGCGTCTGTGCCTTTTGCGCCCCACCCTGGACGGCCTTTTTTGAAGCATGGACGAGGTATCCCCGTCGAACCCGGACAGATACCAGAATCCAGTGTTCGAGCTTCCATCCCTGGTCAAATGTGATACACTTCCACTGTTGCTCCTGTTTTGGCGCCCATGAGAAGAAGAAAGTATGAAACCAAACCTCAGTTTTTGCTGTGTTTTGAACCGTAAGTTACTAGGGCTACGGTGGCCCTTTGCTGGATTTGTCGAGTTGCATATGTAAGTAGTCCTGTCCATGCTTCAACTTACCCGGTCAATGGTTCATTGGCCAATGCCGACTGGCTTTCTGTTCGTCCCAGTCCTTTTACGCATCTAAAACGTCCACTTTGATGATCGCCGATCAATCAGTCAAGACTCTTTGAATTCTCGACAGGGCGCCGCAGCTGCTGAAACTCGTAACAGTACGTAGGGTTCGGGTGTTTCTTAGTTGTCCAGACCACAGCCCAGGCTCACGCCGAATTCGGTCTAAACCCTGTCCAGGGGCAGCCTTATAAGCTCGTCCAAGTATGACCCGGCGTTGTGCGCTCTTGTGATCTCATCCACGCCGATACCATGAGCAAACAAGAGATAGTCCATGGCTCTCCCGTTCCAGAGGGTGCCAAGGAACTTGCCGATGTGTTCAAGGACAACGAATTTTCAGAAGCGGAATGTATTGCTCTCGAGGAGTCTGTCTGGAGGAAGCTTGACAGGCGGGTTCTTCCCTTATGTACCATGTTCTATATGCTCTCTTTCCTGGTATGCTCCGCACTCGATTTTATTACCCAAACTACTCACACTGTAGAGGCCCTCTAGGACAGAAGTAATATTGCAAACGCCCGCATAGCTGGATTGCAGAAGTCCTTGAAATTGTCCAACTACGAGGTGTGCCGAAATGCACTCCTTGATTCCAGCTTATCATTGCGCAGTATACCGTAGCTTTGACTGCCACCTATGTGTAAGTGCCTCGACTTTTGCCACACTTAGTATGATTTTGAGGTGTGTGCAGTCTATACATTGTTGCCGAGTTACCCTCAAACTTACTCTTGAAGGTGAGCCGCCATTGCTCTGGGAATGAAATTAATTATATACTTTCCCTTTGCAGCATATCGGGCCAAACGTAATGCTTCCCGCTATGACTACCATGTGGGGCGTTGCATGCACCTTTCAAGGTGAGATTGTCTCTATCAACCTGACCATTCGCTCAAATACCCTGAAAGGTTTTGCCCGTAACTATTCCGGATTGCTCGCCTGTCGATTCTTTTTGGGATTGATGGAAGGTCTGGCCAGTGCTTAATTATAGTAATTTTCATCCATTGTTATTCCAGGTGGCCTTTTCCCTGGACTTGTTCTCTACCTCTCTTTCTTCTATCCTCGAAGGAGGTTGCAAACAAGGTATTTATTAGTCTACTCTCGGTGTGCCCTTGACAATTCTTCTTGATAGAGTGGCTACCTTCTACGTATCAGCTTCGTTGACAAGTGCCTTTTCTGGTTTGCTCGCTGCAGCGATTGACGAGATCAATGAAAAGAGTGGCAGGCCTGGTTGGGCTTGGATATTCATCCTCGTAGGCAGGTATATGTTACTTTTGAGATTCTGCTCACCAGCATAACAGGAAGGAATATTTACTTTCCTCTTTGGGCTCGCCTCCTTTTTCCTGCTTCCTGGTTCACCTGAAAGAACACGTTTCCTTTCGGAGAGAGAACGGGCATATGTCATGTCTAGACTTAAGGAAGACGGTGCCGTATCGCAAGATGATAAAAAAGACGTCTTCAGATGGACGGAGGTTATCCAATCTGCAAAATCACCACATGTCCTGCTTCTTGCCCTTGTGATGTTCTTCAATGGTAAGTCTCACCATGCTCACTTGACTCATACCACTCCGTACACCTGCTAGGAACGACTCTGTTTGGTCTGGCGTAGTGAGTTTTGCTCGTCCACTGACCTGGGTTTACACTAATTTGGATGCGCAGTTTCGAACCAACGATCGTAGCCGGTCTCGGTTATGCGGGCAATCGAGCTCAGCTAATGAGCGTCCCTCCGTTTGCTATTGCTTTTGTCTGTGGGTACCTAGTACGATTATATCTGTGATATTCGCCCTCTCATTGCAATTAGGCGCGATAATCTCTGCGTTCGTGTCGGATCGCTACCGCTGTCGTGGGTGGACAACGGTATTCTTTTCTATCCTGTTGCTTATAGGGTGTTCTATATTTTACGGTACGCATTTGCCGATATAACATAGACGTACTCCTAATCCCCCTGTAGCAAGTGAATCACCGCATATCCGCTACGGATCTCTCTTCTTCTCGATCGGGGGAGCTTATTGCATCACACCTCCGCTGGTGACATGGGTAGCCAACAATAGCGCGCCTCACATCAGGAGGGCAACCTCTATCGCAGTGTCGTCCATCATGGCTAATTCGGGTGGCATTCTTACGGTCTGGCTCTTTGGCACATTGTCCCCAGGCCCGAATTATACGAAGGCAATCATCACTTTCATTATAATGGCTGCTGGCATGGCAATCTTCTCAGCAATCACCATCATGTACCTTTCCCGGGAAAACCGTTTGAAGGCTGAGGGGAGGCGTAGAATGACAAAGGAAGAAGAACCTGCAGATCTGGGGGATCGCAGCGCATGGTTTATCTACAGCCTTTAGGTGTAGGAGTCTTTGAGAGTCGTTTGGCATGATGTATATCAGAATACTTGTATGTGACATTACGAAGAGTCGGGGTCTGGCAGGTAATGAGTGTATTCACCTTCGCTTGCGACGAACATACGTTGCCTTTGCTCCGGGTCGTTCGAAAAAGCAGTGGAGCAGGGCGGTGGACGCGCAGCGCCAGAACGGAGCAGAAGGTAGCACCTCGGGGTCCCGTTGGGAGATGATGTAGAGAGTCCCTGGCGTAGAGTCTAGTTGATTCGGAGCTCTACCTTCGTGTCTGCGACGCCGTCAGAGGTCCCTCGTTTTCTCAAACCTCTCCTCCTGACCGATCCACCGGCCACCCTAAATAGTACCTCACAGGCCCGGGTGAGGCGCATCGGCTGTAGTGACCGAGGTTTTATCTTGACCAGTCCTTACACTAGCCAGATTTGCCACTTGTTCCTTTCGTCTTAGGATAGCAGGCAGAGTAGTCTACGACACTGCCGGGGGCCCATACTCCCCCAGTTACTATGGGATGGGACAGTATGGCGGTATGCTAAGACTCGAATGTGGATGGATCCTCGTCGCATTGCAACACACTGCTGCTGCTTATCAGACTAGGCATCTATTATACACGACCAGAGAACGCGCTGCTGGCATGGAGGATTGGTCTACAATAGTTCTGAAGAGATCATCAAATGCTTGATTCCGTATATAGTCAGGGACATGCACCGGCGAATCCCGAGAACTCCACAACTCAGTCCGGTGGGGATCCAAGTTCCTGCACGACCCGATCCGAAAACCAGGTTACGTACTCAGCCTTGGGCAGGACGACTGGCACTTTGATCTGTCCTGGGTTGCCACCGTACTCGTCAAGTTTCAATTGTAAAAATTCGCTAAACGTCTCAGGTCGGACGAGCCTGATGGTAGGAGTGCGGATTCTTTCGCGGGCGACGTCCCAAACGATTCTTTCGTTTGATCGCAGTAACTCATCAAATACACGCTGCGGTGCGAGTGCGAGGTCGCTCGCAGAAACTGGGAGCCGGATGTCCAGTATTGTATGAGCGGGAAGAGGGACGCATAGAAAATTGTACATACCTTGGTCATCAGGAAGCTCGACGAAGAAGCCGACCGTGGTCTTGATGTGTCTAAGGTCAATCGTCGCAGTCCAGTTGACGATTTTTGGTAGTATATTTGGGACCAAGGATGACATGGCGGCCCTTAACTCCTTTTCGGTGACCATGAAAGATGGGAATCGGATGACCACGCTATTGACGAGGTAATCAGCGGGCGCATCTGAGTGTCCAACAACACTGACTTCCGGCGCTCGACAAATTGGATAACTGGAACGCCATCGGTGGGATCGAACCCACAAACCTCGACCACGTCCCCGAGTCGATATCGCCATAAGCCATGATGCGTCGTCGCCACGACTTCATATCGTGTTCCTATCTCAACCTCCCACTACGATACTAGTCAGTAGAGCCTCGTCTCATGGTGAGCACCCACAGATTGCGCGAGGGAACTGATCGAATCACTCTTGCTAACGTCCAAAAACTCGATAAGGTCTCTGCTGCTCAACTTGAACTGGTTCAACTCCGGTGGGTTGTAAGGAGGTCCAATCCAGACCTCCGTGCTTGTAAGGCCATGTGTACGTATGTCCACGTTTGGACCAAGGAACCATTGAGCCTACGCTATCAGGAGAGATAGAGACGATATAAGACAACGAGCGCACTAATGGGAGGTACGAGGCGAAGGCACCACTAGCAATAGCAAAAATTGAACGCAAGTTTGGCCAAACGCGACAACACCACCCCGGAAGAGAGGATGGGCGGCCAAGACCACGCAGCTCCTCCGCACGTTCCGGGTCCGGAAAAATATTCGACTACTTAAGATTGAGGCCTTTAGATGCATTCAGCTAGCCAATACTGACCTCGAGATAATGCCGGACTTTGGTTATCCCGTCCAGATCAGGGATGGTACCGTTCGCTATACAGTCCACCACCAAGTCAAACTCCACATCGATGTGGCGGATCACGTCCACAAAAGTACTGATGTATATCATATTCATACTCTCGAGGGACCTGCTGCTGACGGCAAAGAGTGCATGGACCAGAAGGAAAGAACGCCATTTCTTTATGAAGCCAGCCGCATATGGGACAGCGTGGTCGAGTACTGCAAAGGTGGCTGGTCGACACAATACGGGGATCGGGTAAACTGCGTCGTACTGAATGTTCCCATCCTTTCTTCGTCCTTTTCAGGGTCTAGACGCAAGCTCATCCTCCGGAAGCATACTGAGCTATTTGTTCGATAGATTGTCCTAATCAGACTATTTCTTTCATCTACGATGTTGACTCGATCGACCCCGAGCCAGTATATGGGTGCTGTGGTGCGTTTCCGGAGAGGATCAGAGATCTCCCGCGATTCGGCATCCGGAGACCTGATTTTTTCCATACAGTTATATCTCGGAAAGTATTTCGGATGACCGCCAGACGTCGAGGAGGAGTGGGCAAGAAAGTCGGGTAGTCCGGGTGCTAACAGATCAACTATGGCACTGGCTCTGCATTGTTCTTCAAAAAACCTGGCAATGAATGGTGTGTATGAATCATAGTTTGTGAAATGGACTGTTTTCCGAAAGGACTCGGAAAGGCTGTCATCGTTCATTTCATCGATAAGGCTGGCTATTGCATTGCGAAAGTCGGCGAGCTCGGGGGTAGTTTGAGCAAACTGAGTGCTATAATTTGCCCTGATTATCTGGGAGCGCAGCTCATTGGTTCGGCACCTCAACTGTCCGGAAAGCGACGGCGGGGTTGGAGGGAATAAGGGGAGGTGGTGGTGGCATGATGCGCGAAGATGCGTCAACATGCGACTCGAACAGGACTGGACCTTAAGTAGTAGTTGTTTGGCACCACACTTTTGGTGCCGAGCATGTTATCATGAGTGACGAAACGCTGGCCCATACCGCTGGAGACTCCATTCCGTTCTCGTTCAAACCAAATCTCCCACGGCCCATTCTCCGCTGGTGTCACACGTTTCAACGACATTTAAGTCAGGGCTGCACTGAGTCCTTCGAATCATGAGTGCAACAGTGCAAAATAAATAGATCAGAAAGGCGTATCATGAGGATGATACTTGCTGAGGGGAGCAAGCCACAAAATGATAGGTACGGCGGTGAACCGACGAGACCTTCCATCAATCCCAAAAGGAATCAGCAAAGAAGTGACCCAGAATGACTACGGACGACACGCTTCAGGATGTTTGAGTTAACGTTCAAGTTGACAGCGACGATCTCACCTTGTAAGATGCAAGTAACGTCCCATAAGGTGACCATGGCGGGAAGCATGACATTTGGCCCGATATTGATCATGGAGAAGACTGCCATGTCAATGGCCATTATAATGAAAGTGATCGTTGCCTTGGTGCACAGAAAGTCCCTGTGATCAAGACGAAGAGGAATCCGTAGCGGACGTGCGGTGATTCACTTGCTGCAAGGGCATCAGCGAAGCGACCCCGCTAGATCAGCAGGGGCATACCGTAAAACATGGGAAATCCTATAAGCATCAGGATAGAAAGGGATGCTGTCGTCCACCCACGGCAGCCGAAACGGTCTGACACAAAGGCTCAAATGTTCAGAAAGTGATAGTAGCGAGGGAAGGAGGTCTCGATAGTAAACTGACATGGTATCAGGACGGAATGGGTTGGGCTGAGTGTCAGTAGCTCCGAATGCATCGATTTTCGGAACCAAAGTGTGAGGCTAAACTTAAAATATAATACCTGGTTTTCATTTCAGTGATTTCATGCAGCGTCTAGGTCGACCTAGTAGCATATTAGTGGTCCGGGAGTGGGAGCACAGAAATGCTGCACGTGACCGGCTGCTACTAGTCTGAGGGCTCATACCATCCTCCTCAGTTTTAGAGGTTATGCCCTCGGTTTCCACCACATATGGTTGACATGAAGCACTACTCCCAGTGTCAACTTTGTGCGAGCCTTTTTCAACTCCGAGTCATTCATCCGCTCCTTCCCCTTGGAAGACGGCGGAAGTATATGTTCCTGTGATCCCATCCACGAGATCGATATCTTGGATGGACAAGAGACATCCCCTCAACTCTAGCAAGGGCACAACATACTCAAGAATATCGGTTTATCTACTTCCATGGCCATTGGGGCACAGTTCTGAGTCACTGCTTCGTACAGTGTCGACTGGAAAGTTGTCATAGCCAACCTGCAAAGCAGTAATCCGACGTTTTCATTTTGACGACTCAACTGCAGTCGTTGGACAATGGCTAGCGAAAAAGGCAAGTGGTGGAACCGAGAGAGGTCACTTCGGCTCCCAGTTGGACAGCCGCCCAAATAAACTTGCGTGTTCTTGTGGTCCCACCTACGATACCATGGGTGAAAAAGAGATATTGCACAGTTCTCTCATTCTGGAAGGTACCAAAGAGCTCGCTGATACGCCTAAGGACGGTGAATTTTCAGATGCGGAATGCGCCGCCCTCGAGGGATATGTCTGGAGGAAGCTTGACAGATGGGTTCTTCCATTATGTACCGCCTTTTATATACTCTCTTTCCTGGTAGGTTTCACATTCAGTTCGCTGCACAGACTACTCACGTTGTGGATGTCTAGGATAGAGGTAATATCTCAAACGCCCGCATAGCTGGATTGCAGGAGTCCTTAAAATTGTCCAACCATGATGTACGTCGAAATACGCTTTTTGATTCACCTTACTTCTGGCTCATCATCGTGTAGTACTCCATGGTGTTAACCATCACATATGTGTGAGTACTTCAACCATGTCGCACTTGGTACGATTCTTGACGTGTGCACAGACCATACATCATTACCGAGTTACCCTCAAACTTACTCTTGAAGGTGGGTCATAGCGGCTCCGTAACATGATTCAATTTGTTATATACCTTCACTTTCCAGCGTATCAAACCAAATATCATGCTTCCTACCATGGTCAC